>PVKS010010345.1:0-60490 GCA_004027875.1 Aplodontia rufa | reverse complement strand
GGCCAGAGAGGACCCAGGGGAGGTGGTAGAGCAGCCTGGGGGTGGGAGGGGGGGGTGGGTGGAGGGAGGAGGCACAGGAAGAGGAAAGCAGACAGCAGGGTAATTTTTACCCAGCTCGGACCCCAGAGTTCTTGCACAGCAACTCTGCAGAGGGAGGCTCCCACTGAGTGTCCAAGGGCCACATGAGGGGGCTGTGGTAAAACCAGCAGGGAGTTGCCAACACTCCAGGGCCAGGGCAGCTCTAATTGGAGGAACAGCAGTCTGCAGGGAACCTGCTGTGGGGGACAACCTTGCCTTGCCCATGCAATAGAGGGTCAGATCCCCAAAACAGGCTCAAACGTGTGCTCAGCCTGCTTTATTTTATATCTTTATTTGTTTTTGGGTACTGGGATTGAACCCAGGGCCTGGCACATGCTACCCACACATTCTACCACTGAGCCACATTCCCAGCCCTATGGCTTTATTTTAAATGAATTTACATTGTAGGGTGTTACGGGCAAAATTTATAAACCTACAAAGAATGTTCTTTTATTCATATTACTTGTTATGTGTGAAGGGAGATTACTTTTTTTAAAGTTCTAAAATTAAAGAAAATCATCCTGTGTTGAGGATGGATTCAGTATTTCAATTCTCTTTACCCTTTGCTAGAGCTTGAAAGAAGAAGAAATCTGCCTCAGCATGGTGGCTTCTTCTTTAAAAATAGAAAAAGAAGGGGCTTGGGTGTAGCTCAGTGGTAGAGTGCTTGCCTAGCATGCACGAGGAGGCTCTGGGTTTGATCCCCAGTACAGCAAAAAAGAAAAGAAAAACAAAACATGAGCCTTCTTCCTGCTCCTGCCCAGTGAAGAAAATCCTGACCTTGCTTATTTGGCTTCCCTTCCCTTCTTTTTTCTAGAGAGAGGAAGAGTTATTACTTGCCAAGGAGAGCTAAGTTGGTCTCCGTAATAAAGAATCAGAGTGAGACAAAGGAAGATATCTAGAGTAGGGAAAAAGCCTTGTGGACTACAGGTCAGGAGAGTTTTCAGGTTTTAGAACATCCAAGGCTCTGGGGTAGCTACAGGGCGCTAGATAACTGGAGGAGGACGAAGGGGCTTTGGAGATGCCTACTTTGTTTTTGTTTTTTTTGGAGGGTGTACTAGGGTTTGAATCCAGGGGCGCTTTACCGCTGAGTTACATCCCCAGACTTTTTTATTTTTTATTTTGTAAAGTTTTTTAAAGAGAGAGGGACAGTGAGAGAGACAGAGAAAGAGAGAAACAACTTTATTTAGTTTTTCACATGGCCTTAGTTGCTCCAACACTCAGTTGTGTACGTGGTGCTGGGGTTTGAACCTGGGTCCTTGTGCTTGCCAGGCAAGCGCCGAAACCCCTGAGCCACCGCTCCAGCCCCTTATTTTTTAAATTTTGAGACACAAAATTGCTATTGTCATTAGGACTTAGAGCCCCTTCATTGTTCTTTCAGAGAAATAATTAACTAATGAAATTTATTTTGTATTAATTTTAGCCATTAAACTATGCTTTAAGTCTATAGAGAGACTGAGCCCAGGGTCTCCCCTCTGGTTTATAAGGGTTATTTTGATTTTTTGTTTGTTTTGTGGTGCTGAGGATCCAACCCAAGGCTTTGTGCATACAAGGTAAACACACTACCACTGAGCTGTACCCTCAGGCCCACAAGAATTGCTTTTTAAAGACTAGGTCATGGGGACTGGCGTGGTGGCTCAGTGGTTATGATGCTTGCCTGGCCTGCATGAGGATGTGAGTTCGAACCCCAGCACCACATACACAACAAAGTATTGGGGCAATGAAAGCCACATGAAAAACTAAATAAAAATGGATTCTCTCTCTCTCTCTCTCTCTCTCACTGTACCTCTGTCTTTAAAAATAAAACAAAGACTGCGTCATACTATATTTGCTTTTAATTTACTTTTTTGTTTTAAAGAGAGTGAGAGAGAGAGAGTAAGAGAGAATCGATTTTATTTATTTTTTCATCTGGCCTTCATTTCTCCACATTTAGTTGTGTACATGGTGCTGGGATTTGAACCCAGGTCCTTGTGCTTGCCAGGCAAGTGTTTTAACTGCTGAGCCACCACTCCAGCCCCTTTAATATACTTTTCATACTGTGTCTGCCTCATGAGCCTCTGGGGTTGCAGGAGTGTACCACCACACCCAACTTTTTAATATAAATGTATATTTATTTATATTTTATGGTTAAGTCAATAAATGCAGATATGTATTATCCTTTTTCTTTTTTAAAGAAAGAGCAGACAGTGAGAGATAGAAAGAAGCAATTTTTATTTTTTCATGTGACTTTCATTCCTGAGACACTTCATTGTGTATGTGGTGCTGGGGTTTGAACTCGCGTACTTGAGCATGCCTGCCAAGCACTGTAACTGCTGAGCCATGGCTCCAGCCCCTGCATTATCCTTTTTTGTTTGCTTGCTTGTTTTTTTGGTACTAACGATTGAACGCAGGGATGCTTAATAACTGAGCCACGTCCCCAACGCTTTCTATTTTTTTTATCTTGAGATAGGTCTCATTAAGTTGCTTAGGGCCTCACTAAGTTGCTGAGGCTGGCCTTGAACTTGAGATCCTCTTACCTCAGCCACTGGGATTATAGGTCTGTGCCGCCACGTCCAGCTCTGTTATCCTCTTAAGCAGCTTCATGGTAGTCCTCAATTCGTCTTCACCATAACTTATTTAAACCTTCCCTTGTACATGCACATTTATTTGTTTCCAAGTTCACTGTTGGGAAACAACCCCTGAATGTGCACTCTTGCTGAATTTTTCCTTAGGGTGTACAGTATTCCTAAAAGCATAACTGCAGGGCCAAAGGATAAGAACATTCAGAATTGAGTGCACAGTGTCAGGTTGCTCTTGGCAAAGCAAGATCAACACAGCCACCTATAGGGCTGCTCATGAGTGCCGAAGTGCTGATAAGGGAGGTCCCAGCGGGCAGAAATGCTTTTGGAAGAAGCTGAGCCTTGGCACTTAGTGTGAGAGAGGCGGGATTGTCTAAGGTGTAGGCCAGAAAGCCCAGAAAGGATCCCTGCTGCCCAGAATCCTTTCCTTTTGAGGGTGGTCCTTTCTTCATTCCACAGTTACTATTGAGTTCCAGAGCAGGGTATCTCTGACCCCACGCTTTGCCTCCCACCCCATCCTGGGCTGGCCACTGGTTGACCACATGCCCTGTGCCAGGTCAGTAGAGGACTCTATACCCTGTGATCAGTCCAAGGATGGATCTATTAGACCCACGTGAGCAGGAAGTCTCCTATTTTGTTTGCTAAGCAACATGTGACTCCAGGAGTGTCAGGAGCCTCTCTTCCCATGTTCGAGGGATGCTTGCAGTGGGTGGGACCAAGAGATGGAGACAAAACCCCGAAAGTATCACTGAGCCCAGCTTAGCCACACATGAAGTTAGTAGGATGGATCCCAGACTTTTCAGTTACATGGGTCCATACAATCATTTTCTTTCTTTCTTCTTCATTTTTAAATGGGAACTTTCTATGTTGCAGGTGGATTTCAAACTTGTGAGCCTCCTACCTCAGCCTCTGAAGTAGCTGAGGCTACAGGCATGTTCCATAACACCTGGCTCTATTTTTTTTTTCTAGATTGTTATTAGATTTTATTTTTTAAACTTTGGATTTTTTCATTTTTAAAAAATTGAGATCAAATTCACATAACACGAAATTAACCACCAGCCATTTCTTCCTTCCTTCCTTCCTTCCTTCCTTCCTTCCTTCCTTCCTTTCTTTCTTTCTTTGTGCTGGGGATAAACCCAGGGCCTTGCGCATGCTAGGCAAGTGCTCTACCACTGAATGGCTAAAGTGGGGAACAGCTAGGAATGTGTTCTGCCTAGAAAGTGGCCAAGTAGCATGGAGATGGGAAACGGAGCAGAGAGGAAATACGTACATATGGCTCTCCGGTGGGAGGGCCGCATGAGAAAGTAGGGCTTTCTGGGCAAGGACAGGGCTGTATTGTCGGGAAGTCTGGGGAGAAGATACTTCTCAGAGCAGCTGCTTTGGCAATCCAGTCTGAAAAAAGAAATGCCTCTCTCGCCAGGTGTGGTGGTGCACGCCTTCAGTCTCAGGGACTCTGAGGCTGAGGCAGGAGGATCACAAGTTCAAGGATAGCCTCCACAACTTAGCAAAGCTCTAAGCAACTTAGCAAGATCCTGTCTCAAATTTTTTAAAAAACAGGGTGGGGGAATTGGGGCGGTGGCTCGATGGCTACAGCGCTTGCCTGGCATGCACAAGGACGCAAGTTCAAACCCCAGCACCACGTACACAACGAAGTATTGGAGCAAGGAAGGCCACATGAAACAAAATTGATTCTCTCTTTCTCTCAGTGTCCCTCTTTCTCTTAAATAAAGGGGCAAGGGACTGGGGATATAGATCTGGATTCAATTTCTGGTACCAAAAAAAAAGAGGAAATGCTTTTCTTCTTCTTTTCTTCTTTTTCTCCCTTCTCCCCTTCCTGCCAACATGTATGCAGAGATGCACCACCGGGGAGTAATGGGTGGGAAACAGCATACTTTCCTTTCTGAATGAGAAGGTTTTTATTTCGTGTGGTGCCTCCCATAGCGCTGTCAGGGACTGGTTTGCCCAGCCATGGACCAGCCTCAGGACCATATGTGAGAGCGGCTATCCACCTTCAAATATGCTTCTTCTCCCCAGGCTCCAGGGTGCAGTGAAGCTCCCTGCTCTGCTAAGAAGAGAAATCACTGGCGCCTCTGCTTCTGCTCCTTGGATCCTGTCACACAGCACTCTGTTCCTGGTGTGTGCAGTCCGCTGTGGGGGCTCTCACCAGGACAACTGCAATCCATGTTTCTGCTCAGCCCAGTGGAACTTGGGTTGAGATTCTCCTCGGGGTTGGTTGTGTCTCTACTAGGGAATGTACTGAGGGTAGAGAGTAATTCAGTCCCATTCTCTTCATGTTGAGTGCTTTCTGTGTGTATTATACAGGCTAGATACAGGGCAATGGGAGAAGAGGGGATGGGCAGGAACATAGGGACATTGGAACGCTAGAAAAATTAATAAAACAAGATTCTGACACTGAGGAGTACGTAGCTTGGTAGGAGTGATAGATGGGCACCTAAAAGGAAGCAGGAGGCAGCAAAAAGTACAGCAGATAAAATTACAAGAAGGAGAAATGTTAGATCTCTCTAGCAAATATTTATTCACTTAATGTAATATGTGTTTTGAAATTTTAATCAAAATGATACTTATACTCTGGGAACAGTGGTACATGCCTGTAATCCCATTGACTTGGGAGGTTGAGGCAGGAGGATTGCAAGTTCAAGGTCAGCCTCAGCAACTTAGTTAGACCCTTAGCAATTTAGTGAGACCCAGTCTCAGAATGAAAAACAAAAAGGATTGGGGATGGGGCTCATTGGTAAAGTGCCCCTGAGTTCAATCACCAGTATAAAAAAGAAAAAAGGTGGTACCTTCATATAGTTTAGGAGCTGAGGCCTCCTGCCAAGAGCTACCACAACTTTGAGGCCATGTGAGTGTGCCATCTTGGAAGTGAGTCCTTCAGTCCTAGTCAAGCCTTTAGATGACAGAGGCCTCATGTGAGACCCTGGACCAGAACTGTAAAATTATTTCTGAATATATATCACATATATCACTATCACAGATAATGTGTGATATAATGAATATCTACTGTTGCCAGGCATTAGTGGCACACAATTGTAGCCCTAGCTGCAGGAGAATTATTTGAGCCCAGGTGTTTAGGATCAGCTTGGGCAATACACCGAGACCCTAATTCTTTTTTTTTTTTTTTTAATTTATTAAGGAGTTGAGTTATTGTAGAATCATAAATGCATGTAAAGTAACAATATGATATACATTTGTTCTTAAACCAGAATTACCCCCACATTGCCCACACCCCAGTCTCTTGATTCTTCTATATTTCACCCCTACAAACTATATATATGCTTAGATAGTGAATTTCACAGAATTAAATAATTGCATAAGCATTATTTGGATTCTCAGGGGGGGTAAAGAGTATGCTACATTGTTGATTGTCCCCCTAGATCCCTCCTTCTTCTCCCCCTGCCCCCACCAACATACCTATGGGTTATCCTAGATTATGTGTTGCTACACCATTGCTGGGTCCAATACATGAGTTTGACTACCTCTCACCCAAACCTGGGTTTAGCTCCAGCCTCCACAAATGATTGAAAGCATTTGACCCTTGAGTCTCTGGGTTTGGCTAACTTCGCTCAGCATAATTTCTTCCATTGAACCCTAACTCTTTAAAGAAGACTACTATTAAAAAAAACATACAAACAAAAAAAGCTGGGTGCAGGGTACATGCCTATAATCCCAGTGACCAGAGGCTGAAGCAGGAGGATCACAAGTTGGAGGCCAGCCTCAGCAACTTAGCAAGACCCTGTCTCAAAATTAAAAATAAAAAAAGAGTTGGGGATGAGCTCAGTGGTGAGGTGCCCTGGGTTCAAACCCTAGTACCAAATACACTAGTTAAAGAAACAAAAAAATAAAAATAAAAAAGTCTACTGTTTAAGTGGGTAAGCTTTGGGGTTGGGGTAATTAATTACACAGCAAGAGAGAACTAGTACGTGTTTGTTTTCTTGGGTCAGTATTTCTGAGAAAAGAAGCCAGGGAGGAAGATGCCCTCACGGAGGTATGCCATGAACAGCGTTAATGACGAAGGCCTCCTGGCTCCAGGTTATATATAACTTGGTAGGCTAAGGACCATTTGAGCAAGATACAAAGCTTCTTTTGAAATGAGAAGTTTCTCACCAATGCAAAACGTACTTCAGAAGCCAGGGATTGTGGAGGTGCCTGGACTGGCAGACCTTGGTCACAGATGACCTCAAGTGCTCAGGTGACAGACTTCAAAATGTGAGTTGTGGGGCTATTGATTGAATGTAGTTCGCCTGGCTGGAAACTGATTGAGCACTTTCGTTAGATAAAAGTAGGTCCCAGCAGCACGTTCATTTTGGTCTGGCCTGAGTTACCAGGGTACAGAGGCTCAGCTCTCCCCATGAAAAGGGGAGAGCAGTATTTCCTAGCAAAATGGGCTTCTTGCCCTGTCACCAGGAGCTGGGCAGAGCCGTGTGGCACGGATGACCGCATGTGAGCTCATGTCCCAGAAGTCCACCCACCCGACCCCCCTCTCTCAATACCTGTGATTCTGGGAAACCAAGTCTATTTTCAGTCTCTGGGTTTTCCTTGTCATTACAAGTGCTGAGCTCCTCAGAAACAGGTGGCCATGGGGGGCCGAAAAAGAGGAAGATGAAGTGAGACCCACACAGCCTGAAGGAGACAGGTTTCAGCCTGAACATTTTAGAAATCTTCATCCCGAATCCTCTCAGCCACTGGTCCTGGGGGATATCAACTCTCTTTGGGGAATTCTCTTAGAGGGGCTTCTGTCAGTGACTGAACAGCCAAGCAATTTCAACCTCTATTCTTGTAAGAAGTCTGATATAAAAACACTTCAGGAGTGTTTCACACTTCTGGGTCCCCCCTTACCCCCCATTTATTCTTTTCGTTTTCTGGTTTTGCTGCTTGAGGCAGATATTTAGCAAAGCCTTCTTCCCTGTGGTTATAAGGGAAACCATTGAGAAATGGCCACTTTTCAATTTTCCCACATTCCTGGGAAGAAAGTACTCAGCAGGTGAGTTTGAACCTTTTAAGGACCACAGTGTTTTCAAGTCTTCCCTCTCCAACAGAGGCCAATGGATCATAAAAGAAACAAATCCAGCCTTTTTATTTTTTTTTCAACAAGGCTTCCTTAAGCTTTTGAAAAAGAGTGTCTTTTGGATTAACCATTAAAATTCACTTCCAAGTCCCAAAGGAAAGCAAATATTTCCAAGCACCGCACAGAGGATAAATGAAGAAATCATGCTGATAAAGTTAAATATGGACTTCTTAGAAATAGTCCCAACTTGTGTGCAAGGGAGGGCTCCTTCACTGTCTCCTTGGCTCCATGCACCTGTCCTACTCAAATGGACGACGTCAGTGCCACCGCTAACAGTGTATGGCATAGGAAAAAAAATGTCCTGGACAGCAACTTCAGATAAAGCTGGCAATGAAAGAGAAGTAAAAATGCAACCGATGCCTCCACTGCAGTTTGCATCACATTACCCACAATGATGTGTCATTTCACATTTAAAGCTATTATCTTTTGGCAGACACCTTGACTTTCAGTGTTTGTTATACCTAGGAATTGCAGCAAACTGTGTCTACAGTCCACAGTAAGTCCAGAGCGAGGCTCTGCATGCTGGAGGGTGACTGCCTAGGCAGGTAGCACCTCCAGCCTCAGGCTACGCCCTCCATATAGGCACAAGGTTGCCATAGGTTTGCTTTTTTCATGGTCACTGCTTTGGTGACTATCCTGCAAAGGGTTTTAATGGACCACTTTCCATTTGCTCCTTCTTTCTGCATAGAAAGAATCAAGGGTCTCACATTCCCTCCCTTCATGCCCAAGGACTGTCTGGTGAGTGGCACTAAAGGATCCATCCTTGTCCCTGACCTCTAGGATCTACATATGCTTAAAAATGGCATGCAACCTCCCCAAAAGATGCTTGTACAGTGGGCAGTTGGGTGGATTTCAACCAGAGTGCCAGGCCCGCACGCCTTTAAGTGACAAGAGACTGAAGTATGTTAGGGGATTTTCACAAAACACATCCTAATGCCTTTGAAGCTCTTGGGAGCAACAGACCACATAAGAAATTCCATCAGAATGGAACACAGAGGGAAGCACATTGAGGAGTGGCCTGGCAGCTATGGTTCCCCCAAATGCATACTCTGCACCCCAATACCAACGTAGCTAAAGGAGATAAGACACTCCATAAAACACTCAGTCAATGCGCAGGTGTGGCACAGAGTAAGTCTACCTGTGAACTCTGATGGTGTGTTAATACCATCCCTAAATGTAATGGCCAACACAACTCTTGCTTAGTTTAAAATTCTGTAGTTCCCGGCTAACTTGGGTTCGGCTCGCACATGCCCTTAGGTCAGCTGTTAAATCACCTGGGGCTGGCTAGTCTAGGATACTGTTTACTCCACTTTCCTCCTCCATAACGGAATGCCTGAAACTGGGTCATTTATAAAAAACAAAAAGAGATTTATTTGGCTCATTGTTCTGGAGGCTGGGAAATCCAAGATCATGGCATCTTCATCTAGTGTGGATCTTTGCGCTGCACTACGCCAGGGTGGAGGGTGAAAGGGCAAGGGGGGCAAAAGCAAGAGATCACGAGAGGGCCAAACTTGCCTTTATAACAAATCCGCTCTCACGACACCCAACTCACCCCCGTGAAAATGACATTAATCGAACAGCTGCTGGTTAGGTCCCATCTCCCAACATGGTGGCATTGGGGATTCAGTTTCTAATACAAGAACTTTGAGGCACACATTCAGACCGCAGCAGGTGGCCTTAGCTAGGGCAACTCCTCTGTGCTCTATGCGGTGCCTCATCCTCCAGCAGGCTACCCTGGGCCTGTTCACGTGGATTCTGAGAGAGTGGGCAAGAGGCTAAGAAGGGTGCAAATAACATCACTGCATTCTGTTGGCCAGAGAAGTCACGCGGGCAGCCCATCAAGGAGTGGAGGAGAGACGGCCTTGATGGACAGCTGCAAAGTCATTTTCAAAGGGATAAGTATAAGGGAAGAGTGAAGGATAGGGTCAGTTTTGCAGCCTACTATTGTAGGGGGCAATGCATTCTGTGAATGTGTATGGTTTTTCAACCATTTCTAAAAGGAGCTGAATAGACATGCTAATTGTCAAGCCTAAGATGAAAAGACATGGGAAAGAAAGACCATTGGATTGGCTATGTACTGCCCAAAAATTAACCCTTTCATTACTGTGCCTGATCCCCAATGGCCTTGCAGAGGCTCCTTCCCTTCCCTGTCATGTGAAAACCTGCCTGGGCTCCATCCAGGATGCGAGTCCTGCTCCCAAGACGCTGGTACCTGGTTAAGGAGACTTTCTCATCTTCTGGCTCCCACTGAGCAATCCTGCTCCCTGTGAGCTGCGGTCTTCCAGTACAGTCAGTTGTGTCTCTCTGGGAAGAACAGAAGCTCTGCTCCAAGAGTCAGGAGATCCTTGCCCTGGACTGGAAAAGTTACTTCTCTTGAGCATGGGAATTAGTAAGCGGCTGGGAGCATGGCCATGGTCCCCGAGATCACACCAGTCTTCAAGGAGCCTGGGAGTTTGGACAGCAGCATAAAGCAGCACAGGCACTGTCCCCATGCGTGCCGAGGGCCTTCTGTCACGTTTTTAGAGTGATACACTTGGCAACTTCCCTTCACCAGTAGGAACTATTTCCCCCCCTTCTGGTCCCTACTGTAGTGCCATTATCGTCACAGGCTGAGAATATAATGCTGGAGAACAGAATCAGTCTAGTTCTCTGTCAGCTTCTCATACTCTTCTCCACCTTCTAACTAGGGGTGAGCATGTGACACCCCACTGTCCTACGAGATGTAGGCACAGTCAGCCAAGCGAGGCTTCTGGAAAAGCTTTTGTCCTTAATTTATTTATTCATTTTTATTTATTTATTTTATGTGAGACAAGGCCTCACTGTGTTGCCTTGGTTAGCTTCAAACTCCTGCTTCCCCTGCCTCAGCTTCCAGAGCAGCTGGGATAGCTGGGATTATAGGCATGCACCCTAGCATCTTGGCTTTTTTTTTTTTTTTTTTTTTAAGGATTCTAGCATGCCTTTTGCCTTTCATTTCTTCTTGTCTGGAACAAGAATGTTAGAAGAGGAACTATAGCAGCTGTTTTGTAACCATGAGGACTAAAGTCAAGAGCTGAGGATGGTAGATCAAAATGATAGAGGTGGCCTGGGGGCCTGATGACTCATTTCAGCAGCTGCACCAGCCCTAAGGTTATGCAAAGTAGGGTAAGTCACAGTTGGTTAGGTCTCTTATTTGCAGACAAATTCCTTACCAATACAGAAAGGATACTTAATGATTCCAAAGGAAAGTGAATTCACTGTAATAGAACCAAGAGAGCTATGAATGTCTAAAGAAGCCCCAGGAATAGGTCAAAGAAATCATTGTCCATTTCAGGCTGGAGGATTCTACTGTAACTTGTTCAGAAGAAAATAAATCAGCATCGAGGAGGTCAGGATGCTGTCACCTGCATCTTCTTACTACATTTGATTACATCACAGACGATCTCAATTGTTAGGTACAGCATTTGTTAGTAAATACCACTTTGAAAGAAAAAAAATGTTCTCATATCCTTGATTGTAAGATGCACCCACCCTGATTTCAATGTAGAAAGGGGGCATCTTAGAATCAGTACAATATAGCATATATTTATTTGCTTCTGTTATTATTACCTGCCATCCCTATTAGACCAGAGACCCTATCTGCCTTGCTGTGCTGTATTCTCCATGCTTAGAGTTGGGCCCGGCACAGAGAAGTGCCACACTTTGTGTGTGTGTGTGTGTGTGTGTGTGTGTGTGTGTGTGTTACTGGGGATGGAACCTTAGGGCTTTGTGCATGTTAGCCAACCACTAGACCCCTGAGTCACACCCCACCCCACCCACCATATTAATAAATGGGTCAGCCAGGTGCAGCAGTGCATTCCTATAAACCCAAAGACTTAGGAGGCTGAGGCAGGAGGATCACAAGTTTGAGGCCAACCTCAGCAACTTAGCAACGCCCTAAGCAACTTAGTGAAACCCTGACTCAAAATTTAAAAATTTTAAAAAGGATTGGAAGGGCTGGAGCAGTGGCTTAGTGGTCAGGGCACTTGCCTTGCATGCGGGAGTACATGAGTTCAAACTCCAGCACCATGTACACAGTGAAATCTTGGAGCAACAAAGGCCACATGAAAAACTAAATAAAATTGTTTCTTGCTTTCTCTCTCTCACTGTCCCTCTCTCTCTTTTTTTTTTTTTAAAGAGAGAGGGACAGTGAGAGAGACAGAGAAAGAGAGAAACAACTTTATTTAGTTTTTCACATGGCTTTCGTTGCTCCAACACTCAGTTGTGTACGTGGTGCTGGGGTTTGAACCCGGGTCCTCATGCTTGCCAGGCAAGCACCGAAACCGCTGAGCCACCGCTCCAGCCCCGTCCCTCTCTCTTTAAATTAAAAAAAAAAAAGGAAAAAAAAAAGGATTGGAGATGTATCTCAGTGGTAAAGTGCTCCTGGGTTCAATCCCCAGTAATAATAAATAAATAAATAAGTCAGTCAGGGTCCTGGTCTTCACTTTTCTAATAAATTCCTGTGCCACCCTGGCTGGGAAAAACATTTCCTTTTCTCCAGGCCTCATTTCTTCATAATGTAGTTCAACTTGCCCCCAACAAGCACACACACACACACACACCCCCAAAAAAAGACAATAAAAGAAAAGCAAGCCCCATGTGCAGGCAAAGAGGACGCCACTCGGCATCCCCAAGGATGCCTCCCAGGGTCTCACGAGGATGGATGTGGGGTCTGCATTCTCTACCATACCTGAAACTCTCTCTTTCTCCAGGGCCCAACTCCTAAGGCTCTGGATTAACCCTTTCCAGCCAACACTTTCCCAGTCCTCTGCTTTTTGGTTTGTTAAACGTGTTCCCTGCCAACAAGGAAGGGCCAAGGAAATCAGGAAGATCTGTCAAGCATAGAGATGATGCTTTGTAACTTCCCCAGGTTTTTCCGGGAAGATGACAAGCTGGCATGCCACCATCATAAACTTTTTTTTTATTTTTTTTTTAAAGAGAGAGGGACAGTGAGAGAGAAAGAGAAAGTGAGAAACAATTTTATTTAGTTTTTCATGTGGCCTTAATTGTTCCCTCTGAGACTTCGCTGTGTACGTGGTACTGGGGTTTGAACTCAGGTAACTGCTGAGCCACTGCTCCAGCCCACAAAGTATTTTTAAGTATCATCAATCCGTGGCTCTCAGAAAGATAATCTTGCCTAACCAAAAACACAGGGCGAGTGCACAGAAGAACAGGGCTCTGTGCACCCCTCCCGCTACACAAGCACCGTAGTCAGAAATAGTCAAGATAATAATGACAGCTCACACTAAATAAGTGCTGAACCCTTTGCAATGTGTTCCCCCACATAGCCTTCCGTAGAGCCTTGTGGGATAGAAGTGCCTTTTTAAAGGAGAGGAAACCAGAGCGTGGAGATGTGAAGTTGTGAAAGAGCCTGGCTTTGAACCCAGGGTGGGGCAGCACCCGAGTTGATGCTGTTAACCATTGCGTTCTACCTACTTGTAGCTACCTCATTACCAAACACCTAGCTCATGCCAGGCACAGACAAGAATACAGCCCAGGGCTGGGAATGTAGCTTAGTGGCAGAGCATTTGAGTTACAAAGTGTCACAGGAACACAAAAGATAGAAGGACTATGTGTGTATAGGCAATTAAGGAAGGCTTCCCAGGGGGGCAGAGTATTGAAGGAAAGATAGGAGTTTGCTAAGTAGAGAAAGGGAGGAGGGTACCCCAAGGAGCAGAAACTTCTTTCTAGGAGGCTGGGGAGGGGAGGAGGCAGAGGAGCTAGCAGAAGGCAGGACTGAGAAAGTTTGTCTCAGGGATTAGAGGTCACAGCAACTCCAGTTAGTTGGTGCTGGGCTTGACACAGAGTCACAGCCAGTTATGGTAGTGCATTCCTGTAATCCCAGCAATTTGGGCAGCCAAGGCAGGAGGATTGCCAGTTTGAGGTCAGCCTGGGTAACTTAGGGAGACCCTGTCTTAAAATAAAAAATAAAAAAGGCTGGGGATGTGGCTCAGTGGGAGAGCACCCCTGAGTTCAATCCCTAGTGTAAAAAAAAAAAAAGAAGAAGCAGAAAGTCGCTTAGTCATGAGGCTACCATGTGGGATTTGGGGACAGCCATTTTATGGGGCCATGTGGAAGCTGACAATTGAGTGCAGGAAGCCATCTGCTGAGAAAACACTGAGGTGGACACAAGCAGGAGAGATGAGAAACCACCGAACTCCAGAGAGTGGGGAGGAATTGGACAGAGCAGCTGCCTGGGACTTCTCGTTTTCCTTGTGGCCACACTGCATGTAGTATCTGTAATCATGCCAATTCCGATTGCTTAATAATAAGCCCTCCTCCTTTTTTTTTTTAAACTTAAACCAGTTTAAGTTTCTGTTTCTTGTAGTTAACAAATCCTAACATGACCTTCATACTGCCCTATGATTTCCTTTTCCCTTTCTAGTTTCCCTTTTAAAATACAAATGCTCCAGAAGAAGGAATGCATATATCACTAATACCTTAGGATAAAATACTTTTGTTACCTTCCAGAGCGGAGGAGGGGAAGGAGGAGGCAGGCAGGGAGTGTCAGTTTCAGGGGACAGAATGTGAAAGGGATGGAAAGTGTGGTGTGAAGAACCAGAGGCAGAACCGCAGCTCTCACAATTGTGTTCAGGCTAAGCCCAGTAGGCAACCCTCTCCTTGCTTTGCGATCTGCAGACTGACTACAGATTCCTGCAGAGAACTGTTCCAGAGCACAGTGGTATAATATACAAGGTCAAGAACTAGTCAGAAGTGTGGTATGTCAAGACCATGATCTGGGACCCTCC
Organism: Aplodontia rufa; assembly: GCA_004027875.1. Taxonomy (NCBI): domain Eukaryota; kingdom Metazoa; phylum Chordata; class Mammalia; order Rodentia; family Aplodontiidae; genus Aplodontia; species Aplodontia rufa. The sequence goes on along the minus strand of PVKS010010345.1, from coordinate 46,007 downwards.
CCAATCTGGCAAAAAAATTCAAGGTGTTTCTGTTTTACTTTAAGAGTATGGGATTTTGGGGGCTGGAGTGATTCCTCAGTGGTTGGAGTGCTTGCCTAGAATGTGCAAGGACCGAAGTTTGAACCCCAGCACACACAGCTAAGTGTCAGGGCAACAAAAACCAGATGAAAAACTAAAGAAAACTGATGTTCTCCACCCCGCTTTCTATCTTAAAAAAAAAAAAAAAAAAAAAAAAAAGAGTATGAAGTTTTAAGCCAGGTGTGGTGGTCCCAGTGTCTCTGGTAGTGGAGGCAGGAGGATTGCAAGTTCAAAGTCAGCCTCAGCAACTTAGTGAGACCCTGTCTGAAAATAAATAAATAAATAAATAAATAAATAAAGCTGGGGATGTGGCTCATTGGTTAAGCATCCCTGGGTTCAATTCTCAGTATCCCCTACCCCCCCCCCAAAAGAGTATGGAATTTCTGTATTCTATTACACAAAAAATTCGCCATGTCACACTTGAGGAGTTTCTCCTCCATCGCTCTCATATCCCAGACAAAAAGCTGTCAATGTATAAGAATCAAAGCTCAATATGCCATCACTGATTCCATTTTTAACCACTCTATTTCTCATGTATAGCTGGAAGGAGTCCTTACCAAGATGGTAGGTTTTCTCAGATGCTGGGGAAGCCTAGGGCCCTCCTAAATTACTCTCCATTTAATAATTTTTAAATTTTGTGGTTCTAGGGATGGAACCCTTGGCCTCATGCATGCCAGGCAAGTGCTTTACCACGGAGCCATACCCCCAACCTATTAATCATTTTTAAAAGCTCCTTCATTTAAGCCTGTACGAAGTTAGCACTGTGCTAGGTCCAACACCTTACCCTGAAGGGGTGGCCCTAGTTCCTTTAAATAACAGGTCAGCCAAGGGTCAGAAGGAAGGCTCCACAGAGGTCATTTATTGGTAGTGGAGAGAAAGGAGTGTGCTCAGAGGGTAAGATCCATGTGACCTCTTCCCATACTGGGCTGGCCCTGGTCGTAAACAGCCCCATAAAGAGATGACTATTTACTCTAGGCAGAGGCCTGGGGGCTGTGGATGGAATGCCAAGAAGGGAATGAGCTGGCCATTGGAATGTGAGTGTGGGTGGGTGGAGGGGGGAAGTGGCCACCAGCTTCCACTGAGTCACAGAGGGCTGAGTGGAGGAGGGTGGCTGGGCTCCACCTTGGTGCAGCAGGAAGGAGTAAGGGCAGGAAGCGCCAGAGGTTGGGTGGGGCAGGGACAGAGAAGAGGGCAGGCTCAGGCCACAGCAGATCCCTGCACTGGCAAGCTGGCCTTGGATGCAAACATTGCCCAGTGAAAACCACCAGGCTCCAGCGGGCCATGCAGGGGGCCTCTTCTGGGTTAGGTCGAGGTTTCCTGAGAGTATACAGAGTCCCTGCCTTTGCCTGGTTTGAACTTCAGAAGCCACTGGCCGGTGTCAAATACAGATTCTGGAGAATAGAGATTAAGGGTCCCTTAGCTGTCACTTCTTCCCAGGAGGAGGGTCTTGAACATATTAAAGATGTGTTACGAGAAAAGTTAAGGAAGGAAGTAGAGAAGTAGAAAGGTGGGAGGGGGATGTGGACAAAGCACCAACATTAAACAAAGCCAGCCACAGGATGGCATTCCTGGCCAGCCGTGGGGTAATCCAAGTATGCTTTCTAAAGCTCTGCTTTAGAAAGTTGAGAGGAAGTGTGGTGCAGGACAGCTGCGGGCTCTGGCTCAGCCCTGAGGTTAGGGTGCCCCATCGGCAGAGCTCCAAGCTCCCCTTCCAGGGACCTCTGGAAACAGGGCTCACTGCACCCTGCCCAGGTGGATCCCGACCTTCACATTTGCCCTCCTAGACTCACCTCCTGGCCTGTCTGACTGCTGTCCATCTAGAATCTTCTTTTAGGTCCTCCTTACCGAGGGACACCCTGTCCCTTCTCTGTCCTTCAAGGCCACCTCCTGTATCACTTCAGCCCTTGACTAAGCACCACTGTAGGGTGGGGAACTGACCTACCCCAGTTAAAAGGAAGAAAAAGAGGGAGTAAACGTCCCATCTGTGGAAAGTTCCAAGCCAGAGCTTGAATGGGAGCCCTCGCAGACAAGGGACTTAGACTCTATTCATCTGTCTGTCCCCACCTGCCTCTCTCCAGCATGCTTTCCTTTCTGTTAATTCCTTCTCTCAAGCTGGAACATAGCTTTGGGACACTCTTGGATTCCCCTTATAACCTGGTAACCAGGAAAAGTGACTGCCTCTCCTGGCTAGTGGCTTTCCAGGGAAAATCTAGGGGAGGGATTCTGATTGGTTTGGCCTGATTTACCAACCACCCCAGTAGTCCTGGTGATGAAGTATGAGTAGAATGTTAGGGGAGGGAGCTTCGCGGTGGGAAGTCCAGGGCAATCTGAGCCACACAGATAATTACCATCACAGCCTCTGCTAATCGTTGCAGGCCTTAGTTAATCAAAACTGGGAATCTCTCCTGTGCTGTTTCTGGTGGTCTTTGGTGACCAAAGCCTTGTTTGCGAACTGTTTGTATCAAACAGGCTGGCTGGGACTGCTAATCACTAAAAAGGATTCTATCTTAGCTCAGCGCAGCAGCATCAACGACTTGCGAAGTTGAGGCAGGAGGATTACAAGTTCGAGTCCAGCCTGGGCAATTTAGCAGAGACTATATCTCAAAATAAAAATAAAAAGGGTTAGGGGTGTAGCTCAGTGGTGACTCAAGGGCAGGAGGACTGCAGGTTCTGGGCCAGCCTCAGCAATGCAGTGAGATCCTATCTCAAAACAAAAAAAGGACTGGGGACGTAGCCCAGTGGTAAAGCATCCTTGGTTTAAATCCCCAGTACCAAAATAAAATAAAATGACCTTCCCAACTTAGTGGTAGAGCACTTGCCTAGCATGTGTGATACCCTGGGTTCAATCCCCAGCACACTAACAAACAAAAAAGAACCAACCTCTCCTGCCTCTTCCCTCCCCTCCCAGTATAGGGAGAGGCAGCTTTTGCAACCGGGCTGGGGCGGTCTGCATCGTCCCAAGGGCCTTTGCTTGTTTTCCTCTCTAACAGAAATCCCAACCTTAAGGACTCCTAGTGATGGGGATGGCAAGGGCTGCACCACCTAGCCAAGGTGATTCTAAAAGTTTATCTTAGTACAGTGAGCAAGTTATAATCTGTCAGTTAACATGTGCACTTGAGCAGTGATAATTTCCACGCTGTTCAGCTTTGTGATAGCTCCTGCTTGTCACCCCAACATCCCAGGGTTGTCCAGCAGTGCCTCCTGGGTTCAGAGCCAGAAGCTCCTGGCAACTTTCCTCTGGGCTCACTCTCCTGAGCGCTGGCTACAGATTCAAAAGTAGGTCAGATTACACTCCTTCCTCAGCCTGCGAGCACTTGTAGATTAATCTGCCAGTCCAAAAGTCTTTAATGTTAATGAGCATCTGTTGTACATCAACCATTGTGTTGGAACTTGGAAAACCTCTGAGAGGTGTAAAATAGGACCCACTCTCAGGAGATAGATCTGTACAGAGAGCTCTCCAAAGAGAGAGGAGATTGAACCAGGTGGTCAGAGACTCTCTCTCTGTGTGTGAGTGTGTGAAAGAGAGAGAGAGAGAATATCAATTTTATTTAGTTTTTCATGTGGCTTTTGTTGCTCCAACACTTCATTGTGTACATGGTGCTGGGGTTTGAACCTGCATCCTCATGCATGCCAGGCAAGCCCTGTAACCACTGAGCTATTATCACTTCAGCCCCAGATTGGATGGTCTTGAAGGTTCTTTGGCATAAGAATAAGACATGGTTATAGACTGATTGTGTTTGGGCAGGCTCTGATGGATGTGGAGTGAGGAGAAGTATTCCAAATACAGGTAAAGCCAAGAAAGTTGGTGTGTTTGTTCTAGGATGGACATTCTTGGTCAGAAGAGAGGAACTTCATGAAGAAATGATAGGCTTATGAAGCAGTGATAGATTGGCTAAAGCTAATGAGTATGTACTGTGTCCACAGGCAGAAGAGAGCCGTGAAAATTCTGAACAGGTGAAAAACTAAAATTAAATGGTTCTCATAAACGTTCAAGTCCCTCTTGTCCACACTGCCTCTGTGATGGACCCCTGACTTTACATTCAGTAACCATTCTTCTCCTCTCCTCTTCCTAATAGAACTCACAGTTTAGCTCTACTCCTTCCGGGTCAGCCTTGTGGCGCAAGGGAAGCTGGCTACACGCCCGAGCTACAGTGCGTCAGTGTTGCCAGTGATTGGTTCTAGATTGAACACGTGACCCAGTTCTGGCCAATGAGAATGAAGGGAAGCCCACTAGGTGGCTTATGAGAAAAATGTCTCGGTTTTAAGAGAACACTCATCAAAATGAGGTAGGATAGAAGGAATAAGAGTGTCAGAGCAGCCAAAACCAGATGGAAAAAAGAAAAAAAAATAGGTAGATGACTCAGGATGTAGTTCAAGGGTAGAGAGCTTGCCTGGTTGAGGGAGCCTCTGGGTTTAATCCCAGCACCACCACCAAAAAAAAAAAAAAAAAAAAAAAAAGTATAAAGGAGATGGAGATATAAAGAAAGAACAAGGAAATAAGATTTTTTTTTTTAATTCAGAAGTTCTGCATATTCTTAGGCATGCCACTTCCTAAACCAGTCTCTATTGCAGGCCTGTTATTCCCAATTGCTGAGAAATCTATAAATCCGCCTGTGTGCTAATGCCTCCCCCCCATGAATAGATTAAGCAAATAGAGAGAGAGATCTTGAAGAACCTAAAATTTAGGGGACTTCCCAGTGTTATCTATTGATTAGCCTGAGGATCCTGAGATTGAAGGAACCACCAGAAACCATTTTGAGATCACCAGACTAGTATCATTCCTTCATACATACTTTTCCATATCCACCCCCCACCAAGTTTCCTTCAAAAGAAGAGCAGGAACTCAGAAATAACATCTCTTGGACTGGAGTGGTGGCTCAGTGGTTCCAGCGCTTGCCTGGCATGCACGAGGACACAGGTTCGAACCCCAGCATCATGTACACAACAAAGTGTCAGAGCAACAAAAGCATCATCAAAAACTAAGTAAAATTAATTCTTACTGATTCTTTCTCTCCCTCTCTAAAAAAAAGAAAGAAAATTACATCTCTCACTCGCATGATGGCCCCCATTCTCCCTTGAATGTGCAATCCTTGATTTATACCCAAAGGCCACTCTCTCTTGAGATGTCGCCATTCTCCCTTAAACATGTATCTGCTTTCCTAACTAAACCTCTGTGTGTGCCTCTGCGGGTGTATCCTGAACTTCTTTTCTGTCACATCTGCCAAGAACACTATGGATCCTGAGTGGGTCCTGAGTTGGGGAGACTGTCCTTATCAGCCTGAATTTTGTCATGTCCAGAGGTGGTGATTTTGCCATTAGTCTGAGAGTAAAGGTAGCAGAGCGAGAGGCGAGAAGAACTAGATTCTCTGATTATACTGTTGAGCCGCTGAATCAACCACCGAAACCTGCCCTTCCTGTTTCGTGACATAACACAGTCTTGTACTCTAAGCTCTCTTGAGTTGGGGTTTTGTTTCTTGCAGTCCATAGAGTCCTCACTGCTTTCCTATCAGCTTTTGAAATTCTTTTTTCCTAGTCAACCCCACTCGATAGTGAACACATTGGAAACGCTAGTTCCACGACCCTTCTGGCTTCGCCAGTTACTACCACTTCCTGTTACTGCCTTTCTGTCATCGCAGAGTCCTTGCATAGTGGTTGATCTTCACTCCTCCCTCGGCAGCATCCTCCAATTTTCACTCCCTACAACCCCAGCATGGGTCAATCCAATGCTGCTTTTGCAGCTCCTATCAAGTTAGGGTAGTAAATTGCCGTCCAGGTTTGTCTGAGATGAAGGGGTTTCCTGGGATTCCAGATGCCAATAGTGGGACAGTCCTGGGTAAACTGGTATGGTGGGTGACCCCACCCCCAAGCTGGTGAGGCTGCTGGGGGAAAGCAGCCAAAAATGTGTCACGGGTCATTACCAGTACATGGTCCCATTTTCTGCCACACTTTCCTTCTGTTTGCCAAATACTATGTTCATTTCAACCTCCTGAATGTGGACCCCCATTTCCTACAAGACAATGTTAGGGAGACTCAGGTAAAAGAGAATTCCAGGGTAAAAAGTATTGGGGCTCCTTGGAGGAAAGGGAATCTCAACGTTTTATCTTCTTTGCCTGTGGCCTAGATTTAGGCAGGATCCATCCTCCAAGGGCAGATGCTGGGTTTAAGAACCTAGGAAAAGTTTCTTTGTCTCAGCTAATTGTCCCCATTGCCCCAGGAGGGGTCAGTAGCGAGCACAAGGTGTTGCCATAGGATAAGGGCTGGTGTCCTGACTTCTGGGCCATTCAGTTCTCCGCCTGGGCAGAGGTCCGAAGAAAACACTAAGACCACACAATTGGTCTTTCATTGGCATTTTTCTGGCATCTCGGAAGACTTTAGGACTGAAATGCCTGGAAATTGAATTCTTCTTACTCCTCTCTTTTTTGACTCCTCGGCTAATGCTTCTGGGGCCAGGAGACTTCTGAGCTCCCTGGAAAGGGACAGGAACAGAAGGAGGGAGGGCACAGGCAGTTCGCGTGCCCCCTCCCAGGTCCGTCTCTGGGCCTCAGGCCCTCGGGAGGATTGTCATGTTAATTATCCCTGGGCCTCCGGAAGGCTGCAGCCCCGCCCCCAGCATGACTCATCCTTTTCCTGCACTGCCAGCAGGAAGCCTTGGGGCCCTGCTGGGTGTGTCCCTGAAGGGGCACGTGCCCTGGTAATGCCGGGGTGGGGCGTGATGTACCCAGGTGAGCAGCCCAAACTGGGCTCACACTCTGAGGCTTGCTGAGATGACTTCTGGTCCACACTCCACAGGCTCCTCAGCTCACAGCTGGAGCAAAACAGACACTGGGAGGAGAAGGGCACGGAGAGTCATCTACTCTGCAGCCACTCGCTTCCTAGGAAAGCCCGTGACAGAGAAAATGGGGTCCTCAAGGTCAGTTAGCCAGGTAGAATTTCTCAGCTAACCCTATTAGGTTGCTGATGAGAGGTGGTGGTGGGAAAGAGCACCAAACAAAGGAAAAGACCTAAAGAATGTGGTGTGCACGCCTGTAATCCCAGGGGCTTGGGAGGCTGAGCCAGGAGGACAGCCTCAACAAATTAGCGAGCTCTAAGCAATTTAGGGAAACTCGGTCTCAAAATAAAAAGGGCCAGGATGAGGCTTAGTGGTTAAGTGCCCTGGGTTCAATCCCCAGTACCAAAAAAAAAAAAAAAAAAAAAAACCCTAAATATATTATCTTACCATTTACCCCTGGGCAGGACCTGAAATGCTGGGGCCAACAAATGTGAGCTGCCAATTTGTCACATGTTCTGGGTCAAGTTAAGTTTTTTAATTTTATTTTTTTAAGAGAGAGGGACAGTGAGAGAGAGAAAAAGAGATAAAATAAATTTTAATTAGGTTTTATTTTATTTTATTTTTTAAAGAGAGAGAGAGGGACAGTGGGAGAGATAGAGAAAGAGAGAAACAACTTTATTTAGTTTTTCACATGGCCTTAGTTGCTCCAACACTCAGTTGTGTACATCGTGCTGGGGTTTGAACCCAGGTCCTCGGTGCTTGCCAGGCAAGCGGCGAAACCGCTGAGCCACGGCTCCAGCCCCTTAATTAGGTTTTATGTGGCTTTCATTGCCCCAACACTTAGTTGTGTACTTGATGCTGGGTTTGTTGTGTATGTGATGCGCATCCTCGCACAAGCCAGGCAAGTGCCTAACCACTGAGCCACTCTGCCAGCCCTCAGTTAATATAAATTCACATCGGTTTCTTATTCCTCTGAATGCTAGAGATTTAGCACTGTCAGCACCATCATTTTATTTTTTAATTTATTATTTATTAGATGATGTAGAGTTACAATTGAGGGGGAAGCATTACCAAATATTCCAGAACAAATGAATATATACTTTGTTATCTAGGGCTAATGCCATGTCATGGATGCCCAGCTTGGGTTCCCCATGTTGCTGTTTCCCCCAGAAAGCACCATCATTTTAATAAAGAGACCTGGAAGTCTAGAGGGCAAGGTGACACTTGACATGAGCTGTGTTGTTCTGCTGTAGTTAGTGATGAGTGGCATCTGAAAGCCAAGTCCCCAGCTCTGCCCACAGCTGCGGTCAGGAGAGCATCATCTCCCCATGCTCCTGGCTGTGTGGCGTTTTGGTGGGTCAGCAGTATGGTGTATGATCAAGGGAGCCAGTGTTAGGGAAGCACCGATCAAAGGAATAGGGGCTCCCTTTGGTTAAGAACTTCGGATAAAGCGCTCTCTCTGCTTCCTGGTTCCACGTCCTGAGCAGCTTTCTTCCTCCACACCTTTCTGCCACAATGTTCTGCCTTACCTCAGTCCCAAAGCAACAGAGTCAGTCCTCTGTAGACTGAGACCTCTGAAACCATAAAGCCTGTCCTCCTCTTTAAAACAAAACAAAACTAACAAACAAAAAAAAGTTTTGGTAGAACTGGGCGTCGTGGTGTACGCCTGTAATCCCAGCAACTAGGCAGGCTGAAGCAGGAGGATTGCAAGTTCAAAGCCAGCCTCAGCAACTTCGTGACACCCCAGCAACCAAGCCAGACCCTGTCTCAAAATAAAAAAGGGGCTGAGAATGTTGCTAAGTGTTTAGCATTTTGGTGGAAAGCTGTGTATCTTCTGTAGCACACTCTTCAGGGTTATGAGATTCTTGTCCTACTCAGTTTTTGTGTTTGTTTTGATATTATTTTTGAAACAGGTTCTTATTATGTTGCCCAAGCTGGCTTCAAACTTATGGGATCCTGATTCTCTCACCTCAGTCTCCTGAGTAGCTGGGACAACAGGCTTGTGCCACACACTCAGCTGTTCAGGTTTGCGTGTGTGTGGTATTGGCAATCCCGTGGCTTTGGGAATGCTAGGCAAACACTCTATCACTCAGCTACATCCCCAGCCCTTTTATAAAAAAATGTATTTTATTTTGAGACAGGTTCTCACTAAATTGCTCAGGCTGGTCTAGAACTTGTGATTCTTCTGCCTTAGCCTCCTGAGTAACTGAGATTACAGATGCGCACTATTATGCCCTGCTGTTTGGTTGGGTTTGTTTGTGGGGGTTTTTTTGGTTTCTTTGGTTTTGCTGGTACTAGGGGTTGAACTCAGGGCCTCACACACGCTAGGCAAGGGCTCAACCCCAGTGCTACATCCTCAACCCCTATTCAGTTGCTTTTAAGTTATTTTGCAACTCTGAAAATGGTAGGTAATTGACAAATACATAAATTCTGTTGGGCCTGGTAGAGATTTGACTCCTTCCCATTCTCTACCTGTTTTGCAGAGTAGAAAAACAAAACAAAACAAAAAACTTTTTTTCCGCATTTGCCATTCATCTCAATATTCCTTTATTCTGTATATATTTGTGTTGCTTTTTCCTTTGAGTCGGTTGTAAGATCTAGCTGCCTGATTCCATCATATTATTTGAGCAACAAAAATTGTTTAACACATGCTCTTTTCAAAATATTTCCATGAAGACATGATCTTATCTTTTATAGGATTTTTATATTTTTGTTTTGTGGAGCTGGGGGTTGAACTGAGGCCCTTGAGCATGGAAGGTTAGTGTTCCACCACTGGGCTACATCCCCAATCTTACCTCTTAACAGTGTCACACCTTGTGCTCTGGGCCCAGCCACCCCACTGCGTGGTATGGTGAGTCAGCTGGGTGGCTCTGTTTCTGTGTCCAGATGAATCCATCTAGAGCTATTCTGTCTGGGTTTTGCCTGGCAGAGAGGCAATAGGCCCAAGGAGGGTAGTGCAGCTTGGCCCAAAGGGTCTGGTTAAGATTGGGCGACTCAAGGACATTCTTGGTTTTGTTTCAAGTGAATCCTGGTCTCTTAGGAGGCTTTGGAGCATTGTTCAGGAAAACGGAAATGGTTTGGAGTGGCTCTGACCTTTAAGAAGGGGAGGAAAAGTCTGTATTCTCAGCAACTTGGGAGGCCAAGGCAGGAGGACCACAAGTTGGAGGCCAGCCTGGGCAATTTAGCAAGAATCTATGTCAAAATAAAATATATTAAAGTGGGGGCACTGGGGATGTAGCTCATTGGCAGGTACAAGTTATGGGTTCAATCCCCAGTACTGGGGCAACAGCGGGTAGGGAAGAGGGGGCTGTGCTCTAGGCTGCCTTGCTGAAGATGGGTTCCATACTCTCTCTTTCTGCCATTAAACAGCTAGTTGGCTGTGTGCGGTGGTGAACACCCGTAATCCCAGTGATTCAGAAAGCTGAGGCAGGAGGACTGCAAGTTTAAAGCCAGCCTCAGCAATTTAGTAAGGCCCTAAGCAACTTAGCAAGACCCTGTCTCAAAAAAAAAAAAAAAAAAAAAAAGAAAGGGGCTGGGGATGTGGCTCAGTGGTTAAGCACCCCTGGGTTCAATCCCTAGTACCAAGCAAACAAAGAAACAAACAAACAAAAAACCCCAGCTACTTGAGAAGGCACCCTTCATTTTTTTTCTTTCTTCATTGACATTTATTAGATATTTTTAAATGTCTAATTGTGAGAAATCATTCTAAGATACTTGAATTCTCACCCCGAGGTGTGAATTAGTGTCCAGTAACTCAGAGCCTGTCTGCTCATTACTTAATTTAGAGATAGCTGGTTGGCGCAAGGCTTCTGGTGCTAAAAAAATCTTTCATTTCTGAAGCCTTCTAGCCAAGCTCAGTGAAAAATACAGCCATAAATACTCATTCCAACAACTCCCCAGACCATAGTCACAAAGCTTTTACACGGCATTTACTTGGGGCTCCCTGGCCAAAATCCTCTGGCTCATACTTCCCCCGGGTTGTTGGAATCATTGATGTTGCCCACTACCTGCGACATCACGTACCCTTTTCCTGACATTCCTGGGTCAGCGGTTTATATGTCTAGATGCCAAGTTGAAGCTCTGGGCCCTGGCTTCCTGCAGGCAATTTCCTGCAGTCATAAACCCCTGGCTCCCTGCTTACCCCATGGTGATGCTCTGGCAGAGGCCTCTGGAGCTGGAGCCTTGGACTTCAGGCTTTCGCCATGGGAAGCTTTTGCTGTTTGGGTCCAGCTGTCTCGGCAGAGCTGATAGGCCACTCAGCTAATGGGTGGTGCCTGCAGGGTGGCTTTGCACATTTAAACTGTACAGGGGGAGTAAGCAGGGAGGTCTTGGAAGGACATAGGGTCCTTTCCCCCACCCCATGAATTGCACTATAATCCTTGGGTTTCACTTAGATCACAGAAGCTGGTCTTGCTTTCAAAGGCCAAGCATCGACTGGTCATTGCCTGGCCCCAGGAGGATGTGCTGGGACCTCCCACATGTGTTTCTTAATGCTGACCACATATTAGAACCAACTGGGGAGCTTTAGAAGCAATGCTGCTTCAGCCCCATCCAGGCCATTTAAATCCACAGTCTCTGGGGGATAAACTTGGACATTAGTGTTTTTACATTGAGATATAACTTAGATGCAACTACACACACAAATTGTAAGCATGTAGCCTGATGAATTTTTGCATATGTATTTACCCAGGCAACTACCACCTCAACTAAGATGTGGAGAACTTCCACCCCTCCAAAAGTTCTCCGTTGCCTTTCTGCAAAAAAGAAAAACATATTTTTTCTTCTGCCTGTCTAAGGTTATCTGACTGTGTGCCTGTAAATTAGAGTGACAAAAGACAGAACAACAAGAGAGAAAAACAAACAGAAGTCTACTAACATGTGCATCCTGTTTTCACATGGAAACACTCATTGGTGAGTAACTTACCAGAACCTGGATTTCCAATCAGGCCTGGTGACACATACTTATAATCCCAGTGACTCAGGAGGCTGAGGCAGGAGGATTGCAAGTTCAAGGCCAGCCTCAGCAACTTAGCAAGACCCTTCTCAAAATAAAGAAAAGAAAGGACTGAAGATGTATTTCAATGGTAAAGCATCCCTGAGTTCAATCCCTGGTACTGCAAAAGCAAACAAAAGATGTGGCAAATTAACAAAGGCACAATAAATTTGTAGAGAAATGACAAGATAACTGAAAAGGACTTTGAGCTCCCAGAGCAGCAAAGTGTGGAAAGACAAATATGTGGGGGCACTGAGGGAGCTAAGGGCTGAAGAGTGAGGCAAGGGTCTAGTTGTCTCCAGGGATTAACTTCTGTCCTTCCTGGTAGAGAGGGAGGGACCCCTTCACAAATTTATGTCTTGCTATTAGGCAAATAGTGGGTCGTTAGAGAGCTTTTCTTGCATCTGCTCCTTCTCAGTTGTCTTCAGCTCGAAATAATGCCAAGTGGCATATTTTTGGGTCACATGATCCTTTTCTGTAGTAACATCAGGGCCCATTGGATCAGGAGCAGGGGTTGCCAGAAAAAGAAAAAAAGGTTTAAAAGATGGTTAAAATTTGAATTTTATTTTATATCTAACACACACACACACACACACACAGAGTCAGAGGGGACTGGGCCAGGGGATTGTGCATGTTAGGGAGGTGCACTGTCACCGAGCTACACCCCAAGCCCCATTTTAAACCATTGTTAAGTGTACAATTCAGTGACATTAAGTCCACTCGCATGGTTGTGCAACCACCGCCATCGTCCATGCACAGAAATTTTCCATCTCCCCAAACCAAAACTCTGTACCCATTAAACAATAACTTTCCATCCCTCCTTCTTCAGCCCCTGGCAACCACCACTTCTACTTCATCCTCTGAATTTGACTATACAGTATTTATTCTGTTGAGTCTGGTGGAGGGAAAAAAAAGTTTTTCTGTACCCTCTGAAGGTTCCATAATGCTTGATTACATGCATATGCACAGAGAGTCTGACAAAATATGAGACTTGAAGAAAGGCCAGGTGATTGAAGTTTTTATAGCATCCTGAGCTGCAGAAAGGAATAAGGGCCTGTGGATTCTTGGGGGGTAGGCTGGTGACACAAATTATGCTAGAATTAGGGGAGGAATTTTTTTTGTAATAAATGTCTCATCATGTAGATAAGTCTCTAAAGTGATTAAAACATGGTCTGGGAGCAGCCCATCGAATAGGTGACAGTATGTGACAAAGTCTCCCTGGGTGTGGCATGCCTCCAGTTTTCTCCTGGGGTACAGTTAATCTTCTTTGGTTGGTGAGATTCCCAGGGAGGGAACTCCTGACAACTGAGCTGCCTTTTGGAGGATCTGTCTTTAGGCAGATGGGGGGACTTCAGAATGCCCCTCCCTATGCTTTGGGAGTAAGGAGGAGTGAGAGAAAGGAGGACAGGAGAAGGTCAGCGCCTTTGGTTCAGAGGCTGCCTCTGAGGCCTCCCAGTCTCCTTTACTTCAATGTGCTCAGCCTGCCAAAGCACCAAATTTGGGGGCATCATTTTCTGAGCCCCAACCCTGGCTTATTTCACTAAGCATACTGTCTTCAAGGTTCATTCATGTTATAGTGTATATCAGAATTTCCTTACTTTTTAAGACTGAATTATATTCTGTTCCCAATTTTTGACTCCAGACTGGGTCCTTTTTCCCTCGTAGAATTGTGAAATCAACAAGACCAAGTACTGATTCAGCAGTGAAGGAAACTTTGTTCTTGGCCAAGAATAGAAGCAGAGAGAAATGTTCAATCTGTTGTGGGGTGGGGGTCAGGAGCTTAAGGGTACAGGGTGAAAAAATGAAGAAGAGTTATAGGCTAATCAAGGCAAGGAATATCCATGTCTTTTTTGGGAATGGTGGGCATTTTCTGGGCATTTGAATGTCACCTATGTTTGCTCCTTTTGTAGTCCTTTTCTGTCATCGTGGCAGTCAGCAGCTGTCATGGTGTTGGAGTGCTAGGGGAATGTCATTTAGGCTGCAGGTGGGATTATAATGAATTTAAGTGATTGTTGCTTTGGCAACTACCTTAGATCCTACTGGTTTTGGCTAGCTCACCTGAAGAGGGACTTCTGGCCTTCAGGCATCCTGTCCTCAAAGACAAACAAGGCTCAGTGGTACAGCGCTTGCCTGGCATGCATGGGGACCCAGGTTCGAACCCCACCACCATATACACAACTAAGTGTTGGAAAAACAAAAATCAGATGAAAAAAATAAATAAAATTGATTCTTTCTCTCACTCTTTCTTAAAGAAAAAAGATTAGATCAGGGAAGAAGTTAACTAGGTCACCTAGACAGTATAAAATTAGGGTGGGATGACAATTCCATTCTATACGTGTATATCACATTTTGTTCATTCATTCATCCCCTGATGGACATCTAGGTTATTTCCACCTTCTGATCATCGCACATCATGCTGCTGTGGGCGTCAGTGTACAAATGGTTGTGTAGCTGCTGCAGCACCCACATTTCCAGATGCTCCTCTGGTGGCTCTAACATGAAGCAGGGTTGGGATCCCCTGGTCTGAAAGTTCCTGTTCCTGTCCCCATTTTCAAAGCCAGATTTCCTTGAACGGCAGCTAAGGAAGTTTTAAGGTGGCAGAATCAGGCAAACTTCATGTTATCAGGTTTCCCGATTGTCCCCAGTCACTGTTGAGGACTGTCTTCCTGGAGATAGACTCCTGTTGGTATCTCTTGTCCGTCTTTCTAAGTAGCCGTCTCAGCATCCCTGAGCTCCATACAGGAAGTTCCTGGCCTCTTTGCAAGTTGACCCTCTCTTCCTTGAGACCAACACTGCATATCAAAGGTGGTTGACAGACCTTTATCTTCCACAGAAGGTTTTATTTCACCATCACCTCTTAACTTTTACAGTTATGTGATCCTGATGGGCCATTCTAGGTACAGCTACAAAACAAAGAAAATCTGCTCCAAGATGACCTCTGCCTCAACCTAGTCTGGAAGCTGCCAACAGCCCATAAACTGCTTCTTCCTTCACTATAAAATATCAGTTTTGTTTAGGCAGGCCTCCTACTATGTTCATAGGTCTGTCTGGTGACAGGAATTGGCCTGATGTCTGAGCCTGAACCATGCACAGAATGGGATGGGCAGATGTTGCTAGGGTTCAAAAGGACTACCTGTCAAGTGTGCTTAGGAGAGATCTACTTTACCCCTCCTTGTAGGGGACACAGGCAGGTGTGATGGCACACACAAGTTCAAGTCCCTAAAAACTCATTAAGGACTTAGTAAGATCCTGTGTCAAGATTTTTTTAAGGGGCTGGAGCAGTGGCTCACGGTTTCAGCGCTTGCCTAGCAAGCACGAGGACCCGGGTTTAAACCCCAGCACCACGTACACAACTAAGTATTGGAGCAACTAAGGCCATGTGAAAAACTAAATAAAGTTGTTTCTCCCTTTCTCTGTCTCTTTCTCTCACTATCCCTCTCTCTTTAAAAAAAAAAAAAAATTTTTTTTTTTTTAAAAAAGGTGGAGAGGTGCTGAAGATGTAGCTCAGTAGTGTAACACCCCTGGGTTAAATCACCAGCACCCACTCCACCCCCCACCCAAAGAAACAAGCAAAAACACTGCCAGCACCTGCATCTGGCCTAATCTCCCACCTCCCAGGTGGGCTCTCAGCCTGAGCACACCAGAAGACAGCCCCTCTGCCTGGGAGTCAAGCAGACCCCAGCATTCTGAGCATTCTACTCCCTCTGTCATCTATCCGCCCTTCCTGGGGCTAGGGTCAGCCACAGGACCTTTTCTCAGGGAATTTTTGCTTCTCTCCTCCTTTCCATAGTGTTTTAAAATTTTATTTAGAGACAGGGTCTCTCTAAATTACCCAGGCTGGCCTCCAACTTGTGATCCTCCCACCTCAGGCTCCTGAGCAGCTGGGATTACAGATACATGCCACCTAACTTGGCTCCTTCCAAAGTCTTGATAATCCCATGTACCTGGAGATAGGACAGTCTACTCCTTGTTTTTCCAATTCCAATATTTATGGCACCAGCTCAATGTCTTCAACTATTTCAGGCTTACTTTAACTTTGGAAGTTCAAAAGGCCTCACTCTTAACCACTCCTGAACAATTTTGCTGTTTTTCCACCTTATCACTCTTCCCCTGAAGCAATAAACACTGCCTGGTGATAAGGGAAGACTTTAGACTGCGGAGGGAGACAGCAAGAGACCCTGGGAAATAATTACAGGGTTGAAAAACCAAACAAGTCATTAAAAGTTTCTTTAAAGTATTTTCCTATCACTGTCTCATTTAATGTTCAATGACTATGATAGAGGTGCTATTAGTATCTCTATTGACAGAGGAAAGACACTAAGCTCCATTCTTAAGATATTTTGCTAGAACACTTTTTTGGAGTATTGGGGGGTATGTGTGGTGTTGGGGTTCAACCCTGGGCCTGGTACATGCTAGGCAATCATTCTACCACTGAGCCATATCCCCAGGCCCAAGATTGTTTCTACTTGGCATAAAGTTAGGATCTGGGCTGTTATTTAAGGGCCAACATGAAATCACTGATATGAAATCTTGCCTAATGGAGACAAGGTTTAGACTTTGTTTAACAAAAGCCAAGGACACACTTGAAATTTGCAAGTAAGCCTGTTATTTGGAAATGGATAAAACAAAAGGTTTGGGAACTATCCTCTTAATTAAGTTAGACTCCCTCTTGCAAACTCTTCTAATGATTAACATATTAGAAAAATCCTTTTGTTTACCAACAGTGTGAATGTAAAGTTCATTTAATCACTCGATAATATTGATTGAGGACATTTTCAGGCCCCTGACTAAAGAGCAATTTGGTTTGTAACTCTCCAATTTGCAGCATTCAGGTTCTTTGAGTTGTCTCCTTCCTTCAACATGAAAATCCTTGTCTAAACTTTTCTTAGGGAAGATTTTTTTTGGTTTTGGTTTTTGTTTTTCCAGTACTGGGGATTGAACCCAGGGATGTTCTACCACTGAACTATATTGCCAGACCTTTTCATTTTTAATTTTTTGGTACCAGAGATTGAACCCAGGGGCACTTGACCCCTGAACTATATCCCTGGCCTTTATTTTTTTTTAAATTTTTTATTTTGAGACAGGGTCTCTCTAAGTTGCTTTAGACCTTGCTAAGTTTCTGAGGCTGGCCCCTAATTTATGATCCTCCTGCTTCAGCCTCCTGAATCATTGGGCTGCACCACCATGCCTGGCCTTTTTTTTTATTTTGAGACAGGGTCCCACTAAGTTGCTAAGGCCATCCTGGAACCTGTGATCCTTCTCCTTTCACCTCTCAAATAACTCAGATTACAGGCATGCATTACCCTGTGGTTTCCAGGGAAGTTTTTTTTTATTGAAAAAATACTTTCTGGGCAATTACTGGGTAGGCACGAGGGGAGCAAGAGATCGCACTGAACAGGAGGTGTAGGAGCTTTTCAAAGAAGAGAAAGTAGGTAAAACAAGCAAAGTGGTGCTTAAAACACAAAGAAGGTGAAGGAAGTGCCTGGCTCAGAGTGGGTACTGATTAAAGTGAAATTTATGGTGGGAAAGGACAAAAAAACATTTTCTCTACCCTCTTAGGTTTAGTGACTGAAGGACTCAAAATAGACTGACACTTTAACAGGAGAAAAATGTATTTATTCCATATGGATAAAAGAGGCTTCCAGAAATGAAATAAAAATTCCAAAAAGGCGATCAGAACTGGGGGCTCCTATACCATTTTAACAAAGGGCAATATAGCTGTGGAGAAGTGATAAGACAAGACAAAGGCCGTGAACTACGAGGGTGGTTAACTGCGGCAGATACATACCTGGGGAAACTAATGGAAGGGCTGTGGAATTATTCCATAGTGCTGGGGAGTCAACCCAGGGCCTCGCGCATGCTAGGCAAGAGCTCTACCACTGAGCTTTACACCCCAGCCTGGAAGGGTTATTTAGTGAAATTTGTTCAGGCTTGTCTTGGTGCTGTCTTTTTGTCTTCTTAATGTCCGTAAAACTCTCCGGGGAGGAAAGATTTATGGTCGTTCTCATTTCTCAGAAGTTTCTGCCTGTCGTCAGATAAGGGGCGCTCCAAAGCTGCTTTCCGTGTCTGTTGATTCTCAGTAACTCCAGCTCAAAATAACCCATATGCTAACGTGGCATATTTTGGAGCAGTACATTCTAATCCTCTTTAGCTGCAGGGGCTGCTATAGACAGGAAAATACTTTCTCCAGTCCCTCCTGGGAGAATAACTTTCCATAGGCTTCTCCCTGAGTGACCTGCATTGACAGAACCTCAGTGCCCCAGGATGAGTGGACTTTTCTGCCCAGTGAAGCCCTTAGTTTCATAGGACCAGATAGCCCAGCAGAAGGATTTGGAGTGGCATAAGAAACAGCAGCTGAGATGAATCCGACATTGGTGTGCAGATGAGTGTCTGCGGAGAGGGTTACCAGAAGGGCAGGAGCCAAGAATGGGTGGCAGGAGAACAGGGCTGGGGCTCTCATTTCCAAAAGGAACCATAGTAAAACTGTTATTTTTGAAGCTCACAGATCTTTTCTATTCCTTCTTTTCTTTTCCTCTCTTCCTGGTTGTACATGCTAGGCAAACACTCCACCAGTAACACTCCACCACTGAGCTACAACCCCAGTGCCTTTTTTTCTTTTCTTTTCTTTCCTTTTTGTTTCTGAGGCTGGGCTTGAACTTGTGGTCTTCCTGCCTTGAACTCCCAAGTAGGTAGGATTGCAGGTGTGCCTACTTGACAACACGGATCTTTACTCAGGATTCCAAATAGCACTGATCAGAGAGTCTTTCGAGAACAAATCTCTGTATCCAGGGGTAGGTTCCCCAAGGGAACTGGAAGAAAGAGGCCTGCACCTTATAAGTCTTGCAAGCGTTGTGCTCACTGTATCCCAGGTAGCTCGCCTTTTGTAGAAAAGCTAACAGTTTCTAGTGGGTGGGAAGAATAGGCTGGTCTTGGTGAAGTGTGGTGTAGCCTGCTCTGCCTGGCCTCTTTATCAAGTTATCTAAGTGGTGTTGATATTGCCACTTAACTTCCTTTTCAAAAACACCGAAATCAATAACGGCCATTTTCCAGTGGTTACACAGGTTCATAATTAAGCCTTAAGGTGACTGTAAAGAAAGGAGTTGGGCCAACCCAGATTCAAATCCTGGTGTCACCACTTTCTCAGTGCCATATATTAAAGTTAGCTGTAAACTCTTTTCTACTCCTGGTCCCGTTGAGAGGTGGAGTCTGTTCCTCCTCCTCTTTAGCCTGGGCTGGGCCTGTGATTCACTTTGATCAACGATAGGAAACAGTACAAGTGATGCTAAGACTGCAGACTTAACGATTTCAGTGTGGCTCTTAAATGCTAGTAACTGGGACACTCTTCAGAACTCAGTTGTCACATGGAGAGGGTACATGTAAGAGCTCTTGGTGACAGCCGCTGCTCAGCATTGGTTCAACAAAGTTGTGCTTGGACATACAGCTGAGTAGAACCCCCAGGTGACTTCAGCAGACAACTCCCTGCAGCTGCTCGAGAGACCCGCATGAGAACCACACGAACTGAGCTCCACCAGCCTGCAGGATCAGAGGCAGAAAGAACACAGTGTTAGGTCACTAGGTATTGGGGTGTGTATAGCATCTGACCTCAAGTGAGATACTTAACTACTCTGAGGTTTAGTTTTCTTTTGTAAAATGGGCAAAATAGTAGATTGTACTTCCCAGAGTTTCTGTGATATGGCTGTAATAATGACAGAAGTACCTAGCACAGTGCCCAGCACACAGTAGGCCTTCAATACGTGCCAGGATCCTTCCTATTACTTCTATAAAAGTTATCCCAGGTGTGAGCAGATCTTGACTGTGGCTGTAAACTCCTTGAGCAAATACCCAACTTCCTCTAAGTTGTATCTACGATCGAATTTGTCTGGAGAGCTTTTTTTTTTTTTTTTAATGTTTTATTTCTCCTCTTTCTTTTTTATAGTACTTTCTTTTTGGTTTCTTTTCAGGAACTGAATTGAAGGGCACTCTACCACTGAGCCACACCCCAGCCTTATTTATTTATTTTTGTGGTTCTGGGAATGGAACCCAGAGCCACTGTACCACTGAGCTACGTTCCCCAGCCATTTTTATTTTTTCGTTGAGACAGGGTCTCACTAAGTTGCCCAGGCTGGCCTTGAACTTGAGATCCTCCTGTCTCAGGCTCCCATGTTACTGGGATTATAGGTGTGGACCACTGAACCTGGCTAGCATTTGAGTTTTCTTTCCAGGATCATCTGTGACCATCTTAGAAAAAATATCACTGCTTTGTATCAGAATTTTTTTTCTTTCTCATCAATTAAAGGGGTAAAAGAATTTAAGTTTTCACCTTCTTCTTCTTTTTTTTTTATGCCAGGGATTGAACCCGGTGGGGGTTAGTCACTGAGCTACCTCCCAGCCCTTTTATTTTTTATTTTGAGACGGGGTCTCACTAAGTTGCTTAGGGCCTAACTAAGTTGCTGAGGCTGGCTTTGCCCATGCAATCCTCCTGTCTCAGCCTCCTGAATTGCTGACATTACAAACACAGGTGTGTGCCACTGTGCCTGGCTAGTTATTATTTTTAATAGCTCATGCATATTCCTGTGTGTTCAAGAATATACATATACTATTATTTCATATATATGTAGTCAAATTTAGCCACTACATAGCATATTACCCAGACTGTTCAGCTTCTCGCTTTCTTCACATTCATCTTGGTGATCTTTGCTTTAGTGATTATTATCCAGTCGTTCTTTGTCTGAGTACCACAACTTATTTAATTTTATTCAAAGACAAAGACTTTGTATCCAACCATTTTTGGACTTTATATATATTCTTGAGGTGCCTTTGTTGACTGGTATTTAAGGTGGCAACTAGGCACTGCTCCTTGGAGGCTCTTGAAAATACTAGGTTCTGAAATGTATTGGGTGTGGTGCCACCTGGGGTGGTCGCTGATTTTATTCTGTCATCCTGTTAGGACTCAGTTGTTCCATGTTTGAATATGTAACCAGGAAATGGAAATAATGTCCCTGACACCCCCACTTCCTTTTTGGCAAATCAGTGTCCAGTAAATTAATACAGGGACTTTCACCCTCCCGCTTCCTTTAGTTAGCTACATATTTGGCATTGTCCTGGCTAAAATCTGGAGGTTTTGGAAGAGGGACCCCAGAAGCTCTTCCACATAGGACCAGTTGGGGAAATTTGTTTGCTTTGACTAAACTAAGGCTTCCCTTTCTGCCGGCCTTTCGCTCCTGTCGTGGGCTCTTCTCTTCCCTCACCTCCCCCAGCTCCAGTCTCTTGTCTGTCCCTGCTCTGGATTCAGCTCTCAGAATCCTTGAGATGAAGCGTGGGTTCAAGTCAGTTCCTACTTCTTTCTCCCAGTGCTGTTTGCCCTTTAAATTTCATATCCACTGTAATTACAAAAGGCTTTGTCTCCTGAAGACATCTGAGTCCCTGGCAGCTGGAACAGACCTATGTTGGGGGTGGGATGGGATGGGCAATCTCCTCTCCTCGATCCTTCAGTACCAGAATCATGGCCATCCTTCCCCAGCTCAGAAGGAATAGGTCCCACAAGAACTCAGGGGGAGGGAGGAGAATTCAGTAGGCTACCTATGGCAGAGGGTCAGATGCCACCAGCTTGTGCAAAGGGGTGCCACAACTGAGTTCAGAAGTGTGCCTTCCAACGTCAGGGTCACAGGCAAGTAGATACCCCAATTCAATACAGGAGGGAAGTTCTTGAGGGTGGGATACCGTCACAGAGTCACCTCTTGGAAGGGGCAGTCACACCTTCTCTGGCCTCAGAAGCTGATAACCCTGTTGTAGGGTTGTAATAAAAGTTAGAGGGGTTAATATAGATCCATGGTGAGTGTTCTTGGTAGATTTAATTATCATGTAAGGAGGCCTGGATACAGTGGCCCAAGAGAACTCTGTCCCTACGCTGTACTTCCTCATCTTGCTTGCCCTGCTCTCCTGACTTGTCCTGCATGGACCAAGCTTTCCCTCCCTGGGCATTTTCAGGGTCTCCACAGATCCCTTCTTTGTCCTTGTCTTTCAGGGCCCAGAGGCTCCCCATTTCCAGGTCAGGAAAATCAATGGTGAGGAAACATGTCTCACCGAACTTCTAAAATGTCTTGGGCACTTTATTCGAGGTGAGCAAAGCTCACCCTCATGGTTGGCCCAGAGCAAAAGCATGCAACAATGTTCTTTGGTTGATAACTCCAGAACTGTCAGAGATTTGAAACATGATATCTTGGTTTGTTTGTGATGCTATAACCTAAATGACCAAGAATGGATAATTTATAAAGAAGAAAAATTTCTTAGAGTTTTAGAGACTGGGAAGTCCAAGGTCAAGGCACCAGCTTTTGGTGTCTGGTGAAGGTGTTCTTGCTGCATCCTCGCAGGGTGGAAGAGCTGAAAATCAGGAGAGCAGACTTTCTCTGAAGCCTCTTTTATTTAGTCAGTTAGGTTTTTGTTTTGTTTTGGACCTGGGGATCAAACCCAGGTCCTTATGCATTCTGGGCAGGAGCTCTACCACTGAGCACTTTCCTGTTCCATGAAGCCTCTTTTCTAAGGACATCAATCCATTTGTGAGGATGGACATTAATCCATCACTTCCCCAAAGGTTCCACCTCTTAATTCCACCACCACATGGGGATTAAGTTTCAACATACGTTTTAGAGGGGACACCTTCAAACCATATTAAACGTCTATATGGAGGTGAAATCTGACCCTCTACCTGAGTTCTTCCCAACCTGTTTCTCTCCAGGTTTAAACTATAGGATTTCTGAGTGTTTGTTTTTTTTTTTCTCCTGAAGCTATCATTTGGCCATAGCCTGCTGAATGATGGCTCTAGTTATGACTAGTAAATGGAGGGACTTCTCTGGATCGAATAATAAGGCCATCCAGAAAACTCAGAATGTGACCTTAATAGGCAATAGAGGGATTGGAGCCGTGGCTTGGCATGTGCGTCGCAAATTTAAACCCTAGCACCACATACACAACGAAATGTCCGAGGAATGAAGGTCACATGAAAAACTAAATAAAAATTACTTCTCTCTTTCTCTCCTCTCTCACTGTCCCCTCTTTGTTTAAAAAAAAAAAAGGCAATAGGGTCTTTAAAATTGGCTAAGATGAGATCATACTGGATTAGGGTGGGCCCCGTGTCCAATGACTGCTGAAATATTAGAAAGGAGAGAAGAACTAGACATGGAGAAGAAGGCAGTGGAGACCGAGGTAGGAGTGATGTTTCTACAAGCCAAGGAGTCCTAAGGATTCCAGAAACCAAGATAAGCTGGGGGAGGCAGGAAGGATTCTCTTCTAGAGTCTTCAGAGGGAACATAGTCCTGCCATACCTCAATTGTGGAGCCTCCATAATTAAGAGAATTTCTTTCTCTAGCCCCCCCCCTTCTCTCTTTCTTTCGCTCTTCCTTCCTGCCTGCCTCGCTCCCCAGCCCTCCCTTCTTTCTTCTTTTTCAGTACTGGGAGTTGAACCCAGTGGTGTTCTATTACTGACTACATTCCCAGCCCTTTTTATTTTTTTATTTTACAACAAGGTCTTGCTAAGTTTCCCAGGCTGGCCTGGAACTTGCCATCCTTCTGCCTCAGCCTCCAGAGTCACTGGGATTGCAGACATGCACCACTATACCTGGCTAAGTCAAAAAATATATTTCTGTTTTTTTAAGTCACCAGTGTTTGATAATTTGTTATGGCATCCCTAAGAAACTAATACTGGGACTCTTGGCTGGGTCTTAAAAAAAAAAAAAACTAAACTAAAAACTTTCTTTACCACAAGCACTTCCATGGATTTAGACTTGTCTTTAAAGACTCTTTGAGGGGCTGGAGCGGTGGCTCAGTGGTTTCGGCGCTTGCCTGGCAAGCACGAGGACCCGGGTTCAAACCCCAGCACCACGTACACAACTGAGTGTTGGAGCAACTAAGGCCATGTGAAAAACTAAATAAAGTTGTTTCTCCCTTTCTCTGTCTCTCTCACTGTCCCTCTCTCTTTAAAAAAAAAAAAAAAAAGACTCTTTGAAGCTCAAAATCTCACCTAAAGATTATATATCAGTTAGCTGTTATTCATTAAAACTACCCCCATCTCAGGGGCATAAAACACTGAGCATGCCTTACCATATGCTCACTGTGGCTCACTGTGGCGTGGCTGGGTGGCTCTGCTTCGCGTGTCTCCCATTCTTCTGAGACCTGCAGGCCTCCAGGAGCATCTTCCTATGGCCAAGTGCAAGGCTCCATCGTATAAACACATTGAAAGCTTCTGTGTGTGTCAGTCTTTTCACATCCCGTTGACCAAATCAAGTCATAAGGCTAAGTGCAGCATCAGCAGCATGGGAAATACATTTCAGCTCACAGTGAGACAGGGAGAAGAAGGAATATTTGTAGGACAATATTGCCAACTGTCACGGATGGGATAATACGCCTTTAGCAGGGTTATCAAGAAGTTTATCTGTGTATAATTAAACTAGTGTAATGGTAATCAACATTATTGAATGCTTATTATATAGCAAGCACTTGTAAGCCCTTTTCAGGAAGTCTACACAGCAGAGCACAATCCTAGGACACAGTGGCTCAAAGCAGCCACCATCTCGTTTGCTCACAGCTCTGAGTCAGGAACCAGGCGGTCATTTGGGTGGTTCTGTTGTGCGTGTGTCAGCTGGAACCCAGGTGGTCATTTGGGTGGTTCTGTTGTGCATGTGTCAGCTGGCACTTTTTGCTCAACTGCACTCAAGTGGTCGCTGGGCTGGGCCAGAGTGACCACGAGGGTTCCACTCTCATGTCTGCCAGCTCGGTCCCCTCCAAGTGGCTAGCTTGGGCTCCTTTACAGCACGATGATTCACCACAGTTGGACTTCTGACATGACAGCTGACTCCTAAGAGGGGTAAAATTGGAAGCTGCCTTGCTCTTAAGGCCCAGCTGTAGATATTACACAGCATAACTCTGACCCATCCTATTGTTCCGTATTAGTTTCCTATAACAGTTGCAAGACATTACCAGAAATGTGGTGGTTTAAAACAACAACATGCTATCTTATGGCTCTGAAGGTCAGCAGTCTAAAATGGGTCTCTGAGGATTAAAATCAAGGCTTTTGGGCAAGGCTGCGTTCCTTTCTTGGCCTCTGCAGGAGAACCATTTTCTTGCCTCTTCTGTTTCCTAGCAATTCCTTGCATTGATTGGCTTGTGCCCCCACTTCATTCTCAAAACTAGCAATAGCAGCTCAAGACCTTCTTCTTACTCTGTATCTTAGGACTCTGACTCTCCTGTCTCCCTCTTTCTCCAGGATCATCCAGGCTACTCTCCCCACCTCGAGGTCAGCAGATTAGCAAACTTAATGCCCTCAGCAGCTGGATTCTCCTTTGCTGTGCAATGTAATATGTTCGCAGGTTCTGAGGATTAAAACATGGGCATCTTGGGGCTGGAGAGGTGGCTCAGCGGTTTCGGCGCTTGCCTGGCATGCACGAGGACCTGGGTTCAAACTCCAGCACCATGTACACAACTGAGTGTTAGAGCAACGAAGGCCATGTGAAAAACTAAATAAAGTTGTTTCCCCCTTTCTCTGTCTCTCTCACTGTCCTCTCTCTTTAAAAAAAAAAAAAAAAATGGGCATCTTTAGGGGGAACATTCTCCTGTCTACCACATGGTCAGAACCAGTGACAGGGACAGTCCTGGCTCAAGAGGACACAGTATTTGGTGGGAGGAGGAGCAAAGCCCTGTGACTCTCGCGTCTACCACAGCTTGCATTCGCTCTTGCATGGTACCTACCACCCCATGAGACAGTCCCAGCAGCATCCACGTTCTAGAGGAGGAAGCAGAGTGCAGGGGTGTTAAGAACTGGCTGAGGAGCTGGAGTGGTGGCTCAGTGGTTTCGGCGCTTGCCTGGCAAGCACGAGGACCCGGGTTCAAACCCCAGCACCATGTACACAACTGAGTGTTGGAGCAACTAAGGCCATGTGAAAAACTAAATAAACTTGTTTCTCTCTTTGTCTCTCTCACTGTCCCTCTCTCTTTAACAAAAAAAAAAAAAAAAAAAAAGAACTGGCTGAGATCAGTCGGCGGTGAGCACTAGAGCTGGGTTTCAAATCTCAGCAGTTGGACAGCCAAGATGCTTGTGCCTGGCATGCACCGTACTCAGTAAACGTTTGTTTTCTCCTTCTTCCCCGACCCCCAGTTTTTCAGGCCCTTAAGGACAGGAAGTCTCCATTCCACTGACACACACATTTCCCACGAAATATTCACATACACATAAGGATTTTTGGTGGAGTTCCCTTAATAAATGGGGCAGTGGAATGATACCCATTTAAGTTCATATAAATTCAGTTTGGGTTTTCTAGCCAGGTCCTCTCTGGTGTTTCTCATGATTTCTCTCCACCTGGGTCCTGACCCATTCATGCAACTGCCAATCCCACCCCTGGCTGTTGGTCCCTATTTTCAGGAGTTGTGTCTAAAGGAAATGAGGGAAGCAACTTTCCCGAGAACGTCTTGTCAAAATACATTTGAATTTAGGTGGACTGTGAAATCAAGTAGTTTTTTTTTGTATGTTTTTGCTTTTTCAATGGCCCTGGGGACGGAAGCAAGTGCTCTGCCACTGAACTATATGCCCAGTCCTCAAATAGGTATAGATAATTCCTCTGTCCATTCATTTAACTTGGATGCGTGGACCACTTTTCCAAGCAGTGGAGTATACTTGTGCATGTGGCACATTAGCCTGAAAAAGAGTCACTTGATTCGGGCTGAGTTCTGCACCTCCTGTGCCGGAACCTGCGAGCGAGCCTGGTGTCGAGGCAGTTCTGCAGACAGAAGTGGATACGGGGCTTGCAAACAAAGTAATGCTTTTGGAATGATCCACTGGGCCAACAAATATATGGAGCAGTGACTATGAACCAGTCACTGTGCTGCACACAGAGGAACAAGGTAAATAAATAGATGGGCCCTGACCACAAGAAGTCCTTGGTTACGAGCTGGGCACCATGGTGCACCTGTAAGCCCAACTACCCTGAGCTTGAGGCAGGAGGATGGCCTGAGCCCCGGAGTTTGAGGCCAGTGTAGGCAACAGATCAAGACACTATCCTTAAAAAAGCAATAACAGGGGCTGGAGCGGTGGCTCAGCGGTTTTGGCGCTTGCCTGGCAAGCACAAGGACCTGGGTTCAAACCCCAGCACCACGTACACAACTATGTGTTGGAGTAATGAAGGCCATGTGAAAAACTAAATAAAGTTGTTTCTCTCTTTCTCTGTCTCTCTCACTGTCCCTCTCGATTAAAAAAAAAAAAAAAAAAAGCAATAGCAGAAAAGGAGTTGAATCTGGTCGCCTTTAAGGAGCCTAAAGGATAGGGTTTGGTTTAGGTAACTGTGCCCAACTGCAGTTTACGATGCTTCCAGGGCTCAGCAACATGGAATGGCCACAGTGTACACACTCAAATTCACTGATGGGGCAAGCAAGAAGGGGCTGCCGGTTTTCTCATCAGAGGAGTTTGATGGGAAGAAATAGGCACATCTCTGGAGTTAATTGTTATTATGTGTCAAAGGGTTTGGAGAATATTGATTAAGGAAGTATTTGCCTGAGGCTGGAGCTGTGGCTCAGCAGTTACAGTGCTTGCCTGGCATGTGTGAGGAGCAAGGTTTGAACCCCAGCACCACGTACACAATTAAGTGTAGGGGAAACAAAGGCCAGATGAAAAAATAAATAAAATTGATTTTCTCTCTCTCTCACTCTTTTTTTTTTTTTTTTAAAGAGAGGGACAGTGAGAGAGAGAGAGAGAATCAATTTTATTTAGTTTTTCATGTGGCTTCCATTGCTTTGATACTTTGTTGTCTACGTGGTGCTGGGGTATGAACCCATGACCACAGGCATGCCAGGCAAGTGCCATAAGCACTGAGCCACAGCTCCAGCCTCACTCTCTCCCTCTTAAAATAAATAAATAAAAAAAAAGGAAATATTTTCCTGATTGATGGGAAAAAAGTCTCAGTTATGGTCATCTACCCCCGCTAGAAAGTTATGCAATATATTATATAGCATGCAGTCTGTTGTGTAATGCATAATCAAAATAAAGTGAAAAAGAAAAATGAAACAAAAAAGCAATGAAAAACATCTATACTTTTTTTTTTTAAAGAGAGAAGGAGAGAGAGAGAATCAATCTTTATTGAGTTTTTCACATGGCTTTCGTTGCTCTGACACTTAGTTGTGTACGTGGGTGCTGGGGTTTGAACCCGAGTACTTGCACATGCTGGGCAAGCGCCGTAACCGCCAAGGCACTGCTCCAGCCCTGAAAAACATCTATACTTTATAATAATTATTAGCCACATTTTACACCTGTGCATGTAAAGTTTAAGGATGTTAACTACAATTTATCTTTTATTTATTTTTGCCTATTGTCAAGACTTTTCCCCAAAACATTTTTGCTCAGAAAAGAGGGATATACTTTATCTTTGAGTGTTTGCAAGTTCTGTCATGTTACACCAATACTTTCTAAATTACTTTATACTTAACAATCATGGTACGATTTAAGAAAGATGTTGTCCTAAAATCACCCCAATTGGTGCTAGTTTTGGATGCTTAGGGAGATGATTGACTCAGCACAAAAGGAGGTGAGGAAATCTGATTTGTTAGTTGTTCCTGGGGGCGTGACTGCACATTTGCAGTGGTGAAAATTGTCACAAACCTTTCATGATTGCTTTAAAAGCAGTGCAACGAGTGGTTATGTCGGCTCAACCAGTGACAACCACCAGGCTGATGCTATGCGAATGGGCACTTTGTGGTTTGGGATCAAATTTCCAGAGATAGCATCTGTCTCAGATCCAAAAGGAACCCCAACAACCCAGAGTGAAGCGAGGACACCTTCAGAATGGCTCTAATGATAACAGGGACACCGGTGACCAAGAGATGCATAGAGAGCTTAAATAGATTTGTGTTATGAAGTTTGAGAGGGGGAAAAAGCCGTATTTATAAATTAATTGATTATATTATGTAAAGGGCATTGAACAAGTATGAATAAGTAAGTTCATAGATTTAATATGCATATTACAATTTCACCTCTGACATCAAAAGTTCTACATGCCCCAGTAGACTAAAATATTGTGAGATGATTTGCCCATTGCCAAAATAGTTTGCAGAGGTGTCGTATGAATTTTCTGCATCTATATTAACTTTAAAAAATCTCAGTAAATATTCATTTGTGAAAACACAGCTATTAAGAAACAGAATTTCAACTTCACTTGCCAGGTTTGCATTGAGCCTACCTAGATTTAGACTCTTTCCTTATCAGTAAGCCAGGCTGCAATGGATACGGTTTGGGTTTGTCCCCCAAAGGGTCATGTGCTAGAAGTTTGTCTTCCAGTGTGGTACTGTTGAGTGGTGGAATCTTTAAGAGATGGAGCCTAGGGGCATGGGCTTAGGCCATGGTGGCTCCACCTTCAAGAATGGATTAATACTGGTTTCTCAGGGTGGTTTAGGTATTGTAGGAGTGAGTTCCATTCCCCCAAGAATGCTTTGTTATAAAGAAATCAAGCGGGGCCCCTCCTCAGCCTCTTGCTTCCTATCTCACCATGGTTTCTCTCTTTTGCACGTGATGCCATCTGCCACGCTGTGACAGAGCCAAAAGACTCTCACCAGACCCTAGTAGGTGCAGGTGCCATGATTTGGATCTCTAAACTGTGAGCTAAAGAAACCTCTTTTCTTTATCAAGTATACCCAGTCTCAGGTATTTTGTCAGAGCAATAACAAACTAAAACACAGGCTAAGAGAACAAAAGCATCTACATACATGCAAGCTTCCCATGTTTCAGGATATGCCATTCCACACCATGTCCCTGCCCCTGAAGATGCCCAAATAACTGTGCATGAAGGAAAAAGAACAGAAAGATGCTGTGATGCTTAATTTTAGAAGTCAGCTTGACTAGATCAGGGGTGCCCAGACATTTGACTAACCATTATGTCTGGGTTCATCTGTGAAGGTGTTTCCAAATGAGATTAGCTTCTGATTAGGTGGACTTTGTGAACCAGATTGCACTCCCCAATATCAGTAGGCATCATGCAATCTGTTGAAAGTCTAAATAAAACAAAAACTACAGGAAAGGAGGATTAATCTCCTCCCCTCTTATATCTGCCTGACTGAACTGGGACAACCACCTTCTGTGCTTAGACTGACACTCACACCACCAGTTTAGCTCCCCTGGTTCTCAAGCCTTCAGACTAAGACTAAATTACACTACTGGCTTTCTGGGGGCACCAGCTTGCAGATGGCAGATTGTGAGACTTCTTAGCCTCCATAATCACGTAAGCCAACCCCTCATAATAAATTATATAATACACACAGATATATATATATACAAACATACACAAATATACATAGATCCAACATATAGGTATTATATCCCACATGTATATCCTGTTGGTTTCTTTGGAGAACCTCAATCTAAATGTCAAAAAGAGCTTAGGCAATGTCTTTTTGTTGTACTCAATACTATTATGTCCTTCCCTGAGATTCTCTATTTAAGGCCTTATTCTTGCAGATACATCAATAACCTAAAAGTTCCATGAAATAAAGTAGGAGACCCAACATGTCTCAGAGCAAGCCATTGTAACCCCTCTGATCTATGGTTTGCTCATCTATAAAACAAGTGGCTGGACAGACATAGTGGCACAGGCCTGCCATCCCAGTGACTCGAGAGGCTGAGGCAGGAGGATTGCAAGTTCTGCCAACCTCAACAATTTAAGGAGGCCCTAAGCAATTTAGTGAAGGCCTAAGCAAGGCCTTAGCGAGACCTTGTCTCAAAAATAAATAAAATAAAATAAAAAGGGCGGGTGATGTGGCTCAGCAGTAAAGTGCTCCAGGGTTCAGTCCCCAGCAGAGAGCAAACAAAATAAGTGGCTGGATCCAAAAGGGGAAAAGCAGGAGTATGGCTTAGAGAGACAGAACTGTATTTAAATCCTAGACACTTATTGCCAGGCAAGGAATTGAGCTTTGGTTTCTTCATTCGAAAGCAGGAGATAATAGCCCCATCTTGCAGTGGCTAAAATCTTGTTGTGATGATTAAATATAATGTGTACTTTATACTGAGTAATGTATACTGGTACATCCTGCATGCTAAACAAATGGTAGTAATGGTTGTCATGATAATTAGATATGTGAAAGGACCTGTTTCTCTTACAAAATCTTAAAGCACAAAGCTATCAGCTCAGTTGTACAAACTCCCTGGTGTTATCCACTTGGACCATGTCTAGTGGTACCCTGAGAAATATCTAGAAAACTTTTGGATATTACTTTTATTAAGAATAATAGAGGGGCTGGAGCGGTGGCTCAGTGGTTATGGCGCTTGTCCGGCATATGCAAGTACACAGATTCAAACCCCAGCACCACATACACAATGAGTTTTTGGAGCACTGAAAGCCACATGAAAAACTACATAAAATTGATTCTCCTCTCTCTCTCTCTCTCTCACTGTCCCTCTTTCTTTTTAATAAAAAAAATCATTTTTTATTGAATTTTTCACATGACTTTCGTTGCTCTGACACTTATTTGTGTACATGGGTGCTGGAGTTTGAACCCGCATACCTGCGCATGCTGGGCAAGCGCTGTAGCCACAGTTCCAGCCCCACTCTCTCTCTATTAAAAAAAAAAATAATAGAATAACAGAGGCTGGGTATAGTGGTACATACCTGTAATCCCAGCAGCTCCGGAGACTGAGGCAGGAGGACCACAAAGTTCAAAGCCAGACTCAGCAACTTAGTGAGGCCCTAAACAACTTAGCAAGACCCTGTCTCAAAACAAACAAAAAAACAAAAACAAAACAAACAAACAAACAAAAAACAGAGAGGAAAGAAAGGACTTTTCCTGCTTTGGTAGGCACAGATAAGGCCTCTAAATTGACATATTTTGTGACAAGAACCCCATTTTTTTGTGGTGCCTTCTGAGGGCTAAGTAAATGCTGTATGACTGAGCTACATCACCAACCTAGAACACCTCCTTTTTAAAGAAAGGTGGAGGGGCTGAGGGTGTAGCTCAGTGATAGAGCACTGGTGTAACATGTGCAAGGCCGTGGGCTCTATCCTCAGCACCACACACACACACACACACACACACACACACACAAAAGCTTGATAAAGAAGGGTGCTGAACCTTTTGGGAAGGACTTGTTAAAGAATAAACAAAAGCAATGCCTGTAGTCCCAGGAACTTGGGAGCCTGAGGCAGGAGGAACACTTGAGCCCAGGAGTTCAAGGCCAGCATGGGCACCATAGTGAGACGCTGTCTAAAACAAAACAAAAACCAGTAAAACAAAACAAAACAAGAAGAATCCTCCATTTCTGAGCCCAACACACTTACCTTCAAATAATTCAATCTAAATATGAGTAGTAAAGACACTAGAGAAAACATTTTCCTGGACTTCTGGGCGTTCCTGCTCCCCAAGCCATGTGAGAGGACCCAAGAGATGGACCCAGAGTGTTTGACATGGGTTTCCTTCAGGTGGGAAGTCTGGGGACTTTCAGAGGAGAGGTGCTGGTCTCTGCTTGCCCCTCAATAGGAGGATGCCGAGGAAAGAGCCTGTGCCCAAAATAAACACAGTGGGACAGAGTTGGTCTGAGTTGTCTTCAAATGTCTTGTAAGGAGGGTGGAGCAGTGGCTCAGTGGTTAAGGCACTTGCCTCGAATGTGTGAGGACACGGGTTTGAACCCAAGTACCACATACGCAATGAAGGTCACATGAAAAACTAAGTAAATTTGATTCTCTCTCTTTCTCTCTCTCTCTCTGTCCCCCTCTCTTTGGAAACAAAAAAAAGGTCTTCTAAAGACAAGTGATCTGCTTACCAGGCCAGCTGACCACAGGGTTGGGGAATGGGGAGTAAACAAAAGCTACAGCCATGATGAGGTCTAAGTGGGGGTTTCAGGGGCCTAGCACTTGCTAAGGAACAACGCATGCAGGCCTACTGCCTGCTGCCCGCCACCACGTCTTCAGCAAAGCATGAGGGGTCATATGTGCCACTTCACAAGGGGTTTTTGTTTTGTTTTGCTTTTGGTGCCAGGGATTGAACCTAGAGGCGCTGAACCACTGAGCGACATCTCCAGTCATTTTTATTTTTTTGTTTTGAGATAGTGTCTCACTAAATTGTTTAGGGCCTTGCTAAGTTGCTGAGGCTGGCTTTGGATTTGGGAACCTCCATCCTCAGCCTCCTGAGCCACTGGTATTACAGGCTTGCGCCACCTTGCCCAGCCTCACAATGGTTCTTTATAACAGCTCCAGTCAAATAGGCAGTTTCTGCCCTTTACCTATCTTTGCTCCCATACCACGTCGTGGTGGAACCTGAGGCTGGAGAAGGAACAGAAGAATAGGGTAGGCAGGGGGTGAGCATGCGTGAGGCTCTGCAATGATCCCCAGTACTACAAACAAAACGAAACAAAGAACTAAGGTGGTACATGCCTGTAATCCCAGCTGAGGTGGGAGAATCATGAAAAAAAAAGAGAGAAAGAAAAGAAAAAGTGAGAAATACAGGATTTGCAAATCTGGCAAAGGGAGAATAAGCTTTAAACTGGATGAGCGTGTGAGGGTCTGGTTGAGGTGGGGCCAGCTGATTAACTTCTGCGTGAGGCTGGAATAGTTGTGGGATCTGCCCTTCTGATCATCGAGCAGAGGTGGAACCCAGCGTAGCAGTCAGTCTTCAGAAAAACAAAGCCCCAGGGCCCAGCTTCCTGAGTCCAGGTAATGGCCTTTGTAATTGATACTTCAAGCTTCTGCCTCCGTAGGTTCTTTCTTTCTGAGCTAGGACAGGAAAGCTGCCCATGGTCATACACTCTGCTCTAAGCATCTGCCTCCCTTCTCTGGCATGGGCTTCCCGTGTCTCCAGCTAACGTGTATGTCCCTGAAGCCCAGAACTGTGCTTCTTCTCATCTTTGACCCTTAAGTCCAAACCATTTTTTTTCAAGAGAGAAAGGGACAATGTGTGTATGTAGGGGGGTGGCGGGGGAGGGAGAGCAACCAATTTTATTTAGTTTTTCATGTGGCCTTCATTGCTCCGACCCTTCACTGTGTACTTGGTGCAGGGGTTCGAACCTGTGTCCTTGCACATGCCAGGCAAGTGCCTTAACTGCGGAGCCACTGCTCCAGCCCCAGCGCAAAACCTATTAAAAGTTTAGAGGCTGGGGGTGTAGCTCAATGGTAGAGCATGTGCTTAACATGTGTGAGGACCTGGGCTTAATCCCCAGCACCAAATAAAATTAAATTAAATTAACATTTATTATTGAAGAGGATGTGTGGCTCTAGGCATCATGGTGTGTGGAGGAAGATGGGGCGGGGGGTACAGAAACTGTAGGAGCAGACACA
This sequence comes from Aplodontia rufa, assembly GCA_004027875.1. Taxonomy (NCBI): domain Eukaryota; kingdom Metazoa; phylum Chordata; class Mammalia; order Rodentia; family Aplodontiidae; genus Aplodontia; species Aplodontia rufa. The sequence continues at coordinate 11,878 of PVKS010010345.1, read as the reverse complement.
GTAGACAAGGTCCACGCCCATCCTCTCCCATCCCCTCTAGGCAGGCACAGACACTGCCTTCAGATCTCAGGAATGAAGGCGACCGTCCTCTTCCACCCTCATCTCCAAAACCACATTTCTCTGACCTTTAAATTTTCAATTTGAAACTTAACAGAACTACAGCGAAAGCCATGATTTTCTGCCTTTTTTTCTTTTTTATTAACTGGAACTATCTGGTTTGCTACTCTCCTACTTTCTATGAGGATAGCTGTTGTTCCTGGTGATGGCCTGAGGCCCCCGACACTGAAGATCTGGAAGTTCTGGTGGTGTCAGTAAGTCCCACAACAGCCAAAACACGGGTGCAAAGTATATACCACTGCACATAAAGTCTTTCCGCACTGCTTTCTATCGACCCAAATAATTGATTAACCTGAACATCCTATTCCCCAATCATGTCAAGACAATAAATATCTCTCATATTTGGTAGCCAGACTGAGCTGTGAGCGGTAGAGACATGGAGAGAGAACAATTCCTCCCTCCATTGCTCAAGTCAGCTTTTGTGCCAAGGAAATCTCTCCAGGGCAGACTTCAGATGAGTGATGTTCACACTGAAACACTGTGACAAACCTACCTGAAAACAGATGCCCTTCTCTATATGCACTTACAGACGGATGTCTCGGGAACTCAAGAGCATGCTGCCCCACCCCTGCGCCAAACACCAGTTCCCCTGCAGTTTCTTGGCAGTTCACAATCAGAGTACACTGGGGAGGTTGAATTTTTCAATTTCCAATGTGTATAAACACATTGTTCTCAGAAAACGCTGCTCAAGTCAGTCTTAGTGTCAGCATGTCTAATCGTTTGGGGTTGTCTCAGCCAAGTGATGAATATTTGTTTATCCTTTCCGACATTAAGAGATGCTAAATCCAGAGCCAATGTCCTCCCAGAAATTTCAAGTTTACTTGGATAACGTTATGCCTACAGGAAAATGAATGTGCATGGTAAGTTGATGTGCAGGAAATCATTCAATGGTAAGAGGCAGGATGGGAAGCCTAGTGTGGTGGCACACTCCTGTTATCCCAGCAACTTGGGAGGCTGAGTCAGGAGGATTGCAAGTTCAAAGACAGACTCAGCAATTTGGTGAGGCCCTAAGCAATTTAGTGAGACCTTCTCTCTAGATTAAAAAAAAAAATCAAAAGGGCTGGGGATGTGGCTCAGTGGTTGAGCAACCCTGGGTTCAATCTCTGGTACCAGAAAAAAAAAAAAAAAAAAAAGGCAGGTTGGGGGATGGTAGGGAGAAGAGTTAGAAAAAAATAAAACCAACAATCCAGGGAGGTCATTTTGGAGAATTAGGAAATCCAGATCTTTTCTTTTATAAGCCTCAAATCTTTCTGGGATTCCATCTGGCTTTCATTTCTAATCCCTTGTCTTCTAACAGAGAATAAAGATGATTTTAAAACTAAATGAGAGCCCTTTCAGAAAAAGAATAAACAAGAGGTCTTCTCTTCAGCCTGGTAGCAGAATTTTCTTTTGTGCTATTAAAAATGGCGTGGGCCACCTTTTCTCTAAAAACACATGAAGCTGATGCATAACTCTTTTCCAAATAATTAATCTTTCCAGTGGAATCTTTCAAAGCCCCACATTTCCTGTTATTTTATACAGCTGCAATTTGTAACTGGAGATCCTGCCCAGTGTTCCACAGGCAAAATGCCAAATCCACTACATTCACCTACCGAGGTGCCCCGCACAAATAATCCTTAACCACAAGTTAAACAGTTAGGTCCTGTTCTAGCTGAAAAGAAAAGCCAAAGGAACAAAAGACTTTTAATAAGCTTCTGTGTTAAAATTTTCGTTGATGATTGCAATATTGTGTTTTCCTACATCAACATTTGGAAGTATCACAATTATGCCACAACGAAAGATTTTTCAAAAATGGGTTGGTTCTTGTGTTAAACTAACATTTTTTTTAAACTAATATTTGTGAGTCATAAAAATGACAACTCCATAGTTATCTGGAAGCCAAATGCTGTGTTGGTTGTTTCTGACCTGTCTTGTTTGCTTCCTTGTCCATGAGCTAGAAGAGGAAAGCCAAGATTGGCCGAAAGGTAGGCTGGATAGCAGGTCTTGGGGGTTTGGCCTGTGACCCACTTCCTTCTACCTCCTGCTTCTCTCTGCTGCATTTCTGGTCTTCCCTTCACTCATTTCTTTCCTTCAAGGTGCCCATGGACTGAAGTTCTCATTTCAAGTCCTCTTCACTATTTTTAAACACCTTCCTCCCCCACCTCACATTTCTCTATAAGACCTGCCTCCTATTTTTCAAAAATTGAAGCCATTGAACCAGACCCTCAACTTCCTGCTCCAGCCCCACCTTCCTGGCACCATCCCCACTTCCTGTCCTCCCATCCCTTGGAGAATGCTTCCTGCCCTGAGGTCAGGCCCTATACCTGTGTTCTGGATTCCAACCGCTCCTGCTCCTTCCGGAGCCTCATTCTGTAAAATACCTTCTCTTCCCTGTATATGAAACACTTCCCTGAACCCTTTCCATTCTATTTAAAATTGCTTAAGAGTCTCTCTCTCTCTCTCTCTCTCTCTCTCTCTCTCCAGGGGATTGAACCCAGCACCTCTTAACCACTGAGCCACATTTTAAATTTTGAAACAGGGACTCTGAGTTACTCAAGGCCTTGCTAAGTTGCTGAGGCCATGAGCCTGGCTTTGCACTTGTGAACTCCTGCTAAGTCTCTCTTAAGACAAGACAAGGGGCTGGAGCAGTAGCTCAGCAGTTACAGCACTTGCCTGGCATGTACAAGAACCTGGATTCAAACTCCAGCCCCACATGCACAACTAAGTGTCAGAGAAACAAAAACCAGATGAAAAAATAAACAAAGCTGATTCTTTCTTTCTCTCTCACTCTCTCCCTCATTCTATCTTTTTTTTAAAAAAAAGAAAAAAAAAGACAAAAACACTTGTCTTAGTCCATAGCCCTTCTCACTATTATTCTTTTTTATTCCCTTACCAGCGAAACTTCTAGAATAGGTTATAAATACTCCCTCTTTTTCATCAGCTTCCTTTTCTCCTCAGCCCTATCTGGGACCGTTTTCTCCTGGACTCTTCTTCCCTGGGCTTCAAGGAACCAAAGCTGTTTTCCTCCTAATTTTGCCTGTTCTTTCTTTGTTTCCATTGCAGATTCATCTGCCCCTACAGAGCCATTAAATGTTTAGGCATTTAAACTTTGGTTTCTCACTCTGTCTTCAATCCCTACTGCCCATATCCACTGTTCCAATAATCCAACACCTATATTCAGTTGCCTACCTGAAATCTCTAGTTGTGTTTCTCAAAGACAAATCTAAACCCCAAGTCAGGAACTTTCCTCCCAAACTTGGTTCTCTACCTCAGATTCCTGTCTCAGCAAATGATGCCACTGCCCACTGAGTTGCTAGGTCAGAAACCTATGCGTCATTGGCACTTTTCCCTATTTCTCAAACTCAGTCTGTCCCTCAACCTGGCAATTTTACCTTCTAAAATTTTCTCTTGTACATTCACTCTGTCCCTCTCCACATCCAGCTCCTAACCTGGGACACCCTCTGCTGTCTTCTCGTCTGTTGCAATAGTGTCCCAAGCGGTCTTCTTGCATCTATTTTCATCCACTGCAAGCTGTTTTCCACCATGTCACCAGGTCAGGGAGCTTTCTTGTGTGGAATCCTTTAATGGTATATTAGACACAAGCCCTGTGTGCCTCCTCAGATTCCCTGGCCTGTGGCCTCTTCTGTCTTGATAGATGTTCCATCTGTACTTCTACTTCCAGGTTTGATTGAAAGGCCTCCTTATGGACATGACCAGGGGAGGGCTGGGTGATGCATCTTGGAGGTACATGGGAAGTAACTTCCGCAGAGTGAAGCACAAACAAGCAATGCAAGGTGGAGAAGACTGCGCAGGTTAATCGACTCTTTTCTCCCTGATTGGAATTGTTTTCCTTGTGAGCTTCCTGGAGAAGTCTTTAGGGCTGATCAAACATACCCGGTAACTGATCGGCTGTGTTCTTTGCACCCACCTTGTCATCCTGCAGTAACCAGAGTGGTAACACTGGTTACACTTAGCACTACTTTGATTCACATCTTTCTTTGCTCACCTCCCTTATCCCCACCCTCACCTTCCTAAACTATCACTTCCCAAGAAAGTGTCACCACTTTGGTCTTAACTCAGACTTTACTTCCTAAAGATACCAGACAAGACAAATGCTTAGGGTAAAGATGTAGAAAGGCTCTGCACAACATATTTCCACCTACTTCATTAGCCTCTCTCATCTCTTGACACTTTCTTGTCTCTTTTCAACTACATCAGAGAGTCTCTGTTTACACCAAGTCCTCACACGCTAGGAAGTCTATTTGGAAAATACTTTTTCTCTATCACCCTGGCTTTGCCTGGGTAATTTATTTCCCACTAGATATCAGTTTCCAAGTTATATCCTTTAGAACTCTTTCTGGTCCTCCCACTGCTCCCTCCTCCCCAAGTGACCTATGTTACCTTTGTTAGGGGCTCTCAAGGATCTAAGTCATGATGGGAATGGTGGGGCCTTGCACAGGGACTATGAATTTCATGTGAGCAGGGATGACAGCCTGTGTTTCTGCCCTCTGCATCCTCAGCACCTACCATGGAGCCCAACACTCAAGAAACATACACTGAGAAAATGAACCCAGGAGAGCCAACATTACTATTTTATAGATGGAGAAGCTAAGATCAAAGGGGTTAAGGATTCATTCAAGATCACGTAGGTAACTAGTGACTGTTAGAGCTGTTGAACCTTCTCTCTTCACTTTAAATTAAGCACCACCCTTCTCAATTCTGAAAAAGACAGATAACAGACAGATCAATGAGACAGAATAGAGCCTTCAGAAACAGACCTAAATACCTGCTTCAACACAGAAAAGTGCTCAGCCTCATTCATAATAAAAGAAATGCAAATTAAAAATACGAAATGGCATTTTGTTTATCTTTCCAATTGACGAAATTGTGTATTTTCTTCCCTTGATTAGGGCACTCAACAGGGAAGTGCCAGTTTTATGAGCGTGAACGTAAGAGTGTTTATGGAGTATGTTGATTTCTCCTTTATGGTGGAAGTTCGGCAATAGTCATTTGATTGCAGTAGATGGCAAAAGCACATGCTCTCTGCAATTCAGCCCAGCAGTTCAACTTTTAGGTATTTATCCAGTTACACATTTATCCAGGTGGGACGTAATGAAAAAACTTAGTCATTCATTATTTCTAATAGCAACATTATTTGTAATAGCAAAAGATTTAAGGTGCAATATTCAGGAACTGGTTAAGCAAATTATGGCATTTTCATGCAGAAGAATATTATGTAGCTGCTCTCAAAAACCAAGGTAATTCCAGCCTTTTGAATTCCGTATTCAATATATATATTTCCACACTCCTATATGTGGAATATTCCATATTCCTATGTATTATATTTTTTATGTTGATGTGGAACACTCTAAGTTATATTGTTAAGTTTAAAAAAAATCCTGCAATCCTAGAGACTCAGAGGCTGAGGCAGAAGGATCTCAAGTTCAAGGACAGTGGGAGCAGTTCTTTTTTTTTTCTTATTTATTAGATGCATATAGAGATACAGTTGAGGGGGAAACATTATCAAACATTCAAGAACCATTGTATATATACTTAGTTATCCAGGGCTAATGCCATATCATGGATGCTCAGCTTGGGTTCCCCCTGTTGCTGTTTCCCCCAGAAGAACTCCTGAGTTAAATAGATATCTTGTGGAAGACAGAGATCTCCTTCTGAGATGATTGCCCCATATTCCCATTCTCCAGTCTCCTAAGAGTTCTTCCTACACCCTCCCTGCCCCCCGTCCCCCTCCATAAGCCTCCAAGTATCCTAGGGAGTCATCTCCCTGTTGTGCTGAGAATCATACAATTTGAAGTTATTATTAGCTTAGCCGTCTAACCTACTGCTTCCCCATGTATTCTAGCTTCCACAGATGAGAGATACCATTCAGCCCTTGAGTTTCTGAGATTGGGTTACTTCACTTAGCATAATTATTTCCATCTCCATCCATTTGGCTACAAAAGCCATAAGTGGGAGCAGTTCTGTCTCAAAATAAAATTTTAAAAATGAGCTGGGGTCGGGCTCAGTGGCACACACCTGTAAGCCCAGCAGCCCGGGAGCCTGAGGCAGGAGGATCACTAAGTTCAAAGCCAGCCTCAGTGCTTAGCAAAGCTCTAAACAACTTAGCAAGACCTTGTCTCAAAATAGAAAATTAAAAAAAAGTGCTGGGAATGTGGCCCAGTGGTGAAGTGCCCCTAGGTTCAATCTCCGGTACGAAAAAAATCTGGAAATGTAGTTCAGTGTGTAGCTGAGCAGTAGAACGCTTTCCAAGCACTCGTGAGGCCCTAGCACCAAAAGAAACAAATAAAGAAGTTGCATGATAGTTTTATAATATGCCACCATTTGGGTTAAAATGAACAAAAACTATAAAAACAAAACAACCCCCAAAGCCAAGTGGATTGTAAACTAAACCCAGCGAGGGCCCTCATAGATTTGTCCCTCTTCTGTTACACAGCAAATATTTTAATTAATGTTAATTAAATATTGTTCCAATTGATATTTATTGATTCGTTTTCCTAAGAAGAAATATCCTAAGTGATAAGGGAAAAGGGGACAAAGGAAAAACAGACAAGTAATCATTGTTTACCGTGTTAGGCAGTCGAGTAAAAACGTCCTCGTGAGAGGAGGAAGTGCAATCTGACAGGCAGCATGAAGGTTTTAGGCCACTTGCAGGGTTTTTGTTGTTCTCTGTGACTTAGTTAGCCATCCCCATGGGAACTGAAGAGCTGTGTGCCCTTGATCGTATCAACTCCTTTCCACTTCAACTCAAAAAGAAAAGATACTCTAGAAAGCTCTGCCTGCCAGAGGCTTGCTCGGATCAGGTCTGTGTTCTTTGTACGTCCTCGCTACTGGGTTAACCCGATTTCTCACTCACACCACGTCAGGAAAATCAAATGCAAAGATGCTCGTGCACTGGCAGAGGGCTTTGCTCATGCTGAAGAAACAGGTATCATTTGATTAAAGCCGGGGTTTCATATTGCTGCCTGCGTGTTCTTTTGGAAGACGTACGACTCTATGGCTTAGACCTGGGAAGTAATAACTGTGAAATCCACCCACTGCCAAAGTAAACATCTGCATGTTTTCCTGTCAAAAGGCGCCGTGTGTGAGCTCGCTGTGCCTCAGTGGGGACATAACTGCTACGGAAGCACTTATGCTATTGCCTTCTTGATTTGAAGGGTCTTTTTTCCTGAATAGTATTCAAGCGTGTGGATACAGGGGATGTTTTCTTTTTTTTTTTTTTTAAACAGGTTTTTTTTTTTGTTTGTTTGTTTTTTTTAAAGAGAGAGGAACAGTGAGAGAGACAGAGAGAAACAACTTTTATTGAGTTTTTCACATGGCCTTCGTTGCTCCAACACTCAGTTGTGTATGTGGTGCTGGGGTTTGAACCCGGGTCCTCGTGCTTGCCAGGCAAGCGCCGAAACCGCTGAGCCACCGCTCCAGCCCCACAGGGGATGTTTTCTAGTGTAACAAAGGCCTGATATTTCTAACTTCAGGAAGCTGTTCTTTTCTTATCCTGAAATCACTCCGTTAAAGGCAGTGAAAGTCTCACCAGACAGTGAGCACTGGGCTCTTTGCACGGCTAGTCTTGACCCTTTGGCTTCATTGCAGGTAGATGGATAGATAGATGATAGATAGACAGATGATAGATAGGGAATAGATAGAAGATAGATAGATAGACCGACAGAAAGGGCAGTGCCTCAATAAGGAGAGGTATGGAATAAAGACCACATCTTTCAGCCTGTCTTGCAGCTACTAGCCATGGCTGTGTGATGGAATGTAAGCGGTACTGCCTTATGGGCCTTTCAGGGATGTAAAGGAACCAAGTCTGCTGTGAGGCTCCCTTTCATCCTTTGGGGGTTGATAGCCTGTGTCAGCACACTGGAATACGACACAGATGAAAAACACATGGCCCGAGCTGGTGGAACATGCCTAGAGTCTAGGACATGAGCCCAGGAGTTCAAGGCCAGAATGGGCGACGTAGCAAGCCCCATATATGAATAAATAAATGAAGAGAGAAAGAAAGAAAAGAGGGATGTGGTCCCTATCCTTGAGACACTTACCGTACAATCACATTTCAGAGGAACAGAACTGTCAAAATGCCTAAGAAAAAGCGATGAACCCTGAGCGAAGGAATCTCAGAAGTCCTAACAAAGAAGACACAGGCTGGACTTTCAAGAATGAATTGTAACAATAGAAATTCACATTCATTGGGGACTATGTTAGCCAGCTTTTTGTGGCTGTGATCAAAACATCAGACAAGAATGTGGATCGGCGGTTGCGGCGCTTGCTTGGTATGCGCAAGGACCTGGGTTCAAACCCCAGCACCATGTACACAACCAAGTGTCGGAGCAACAAAAGCCACATGAAAGACTAAATAAAATTGATTCTCTCTTTCTCTCTCTCACTGTCCCCCCCCCTTAAAAAAAAGAATAACTTAGAGGAAGAAAAATTTATTTTGGTTTGTGGTTTCAGAGGTTCAATCCATAGTCAGCTGCCTCCATGGTTCTGAGCTCAAGGTGAGGCAGAACATTATGGTAGAAGAGAGTGGAGAAAGAGCTCTGCTCACCTCATGTCAGCCAGGAAGCAGAGAGAGTGAGGAAGGAGTCAGGGGTACAAGATACAATCCCCAAGGGCATGCTCCTTTTTATCCATCTCCAGCCATGTCCCACCTGAACACAGTTACCACCCAGCACAGTAGTAGTCCATTCAAATTAGGAAGGACCGATTGGGTCACACCTCTCATAATCTAATCATTTTACTTCTGAATATTCCTGCATTCACACAGGAGCTTTGAGGGGACACCTCATGTTCAAACCATACCAGGAAGATGCCTTTCAGGCTCTATCTCATTTAATCTATGTGAAAATCCTGAGAAGTAGATACTATTGCTATCCCATTCTGCAGATGAAAAAGTTAGGGGTACAGAGGATAAATGACTTGCCTGAGATTAGAGAGCTGGGTAGTGGCTGAGCAAAGGTCTGAGCCTTGGAGCATCTGGCCTACCTATATCCTCAGGGGTGGGAGGCCTGTGATTGAGATAGAGAGATAGCAAGCACTGAGCATGCCACCGTCAGCCAGCTCAATCCAAACTTGCTATTGGGTAGAATTTAGGTCAGTATTTCCAAGGGTGTCCACATATTTCATAGCACATCAACCTTTCAACATACTGAGCAGAGAAAAAAATTAAAAGGTTTACATAGCTAGTTTTACTAATATATAAAGGTCCTGAGAAGATATTTGGTAAAAAACAAAACAAACAACAACAAAAAACAAGAACATTTTAATTTAATGGAAGCCAAATTTTCTCAAACTTATCCAACACAGAATTCATTCTTTTTTGCTTTCTATTATAAAGATTGAACATAGATCAAAGTGGAGAATATAAAAATATTAATGTACTTATCACCTGGCTTGGGCATACACTGCATTCCACTGTACTTGTTTGATCACTGCCCAGTTTTTCTCCCTTTCTTTTCTTGCTGAAATGTTTTAAAGGAAGTTCCAGACAGCATGAGATTCTACCCTTACATATGCTGTTATGCATGAACAAAAAAGGGGGATATTTTCTTATGTAAAGTGTCATTATCACTCCTATCATAATTAAAGCATTTCATTAATATAATTTAATACCCAGTTTGTAATGCATGTCCATAATTACATTAAAAACCAGAGTTCCTTGGGTTCAGCAGTTAAGGCACTTGCCTGGCATGCGCAAGAACCCAAGTTGAAACCCAGCACCACATACACAAGAAAGTGTCAGAGCAATGAAAGCCACATGAAAAACTAAATAAAATTGATTCTCTCTTTTTCTCTCTCACTATCCCTCCTCTCTCTTTAAACAAAACAAACAAAAAACCAGCCAAAAATTCCCCAGAATTCCTTATTTATGTATTTTTTGGGAGGGTACTAAATATTTAACCCAGGGGTGCTTTGTCACTGGGCTACATTACCAGTCCTTTTTTCTTTTCAGACAGGGTCTTGCTAAATTGCTGAGGGTGGCTTTGAACTTGCAGTCCTTTTGCCTCAGCCTTCTAAGTCACTGGGATTACAAGTGTGCGCACCATTGCACCCAGTTCAGAGTCCGTTTTTTAAAAAAAGACCATGGGAGCTCTTTCCTTATTATATTGATTCAATTTCACAAGCAATCATGTGTTAAAAAAGAAAACTTGATGCTGGAGCGGTGGCTCAGCGGTTTCGGCGCTTCCCTGGCAAGCAAATGGGGACCCGGGTTCAAACCCCAGCACCATGTACACAACTAAGTGTTGGAGCAACTAAGGCTATGTGAAAACTAAATAAAGTTGTTCCTTTCTTTCTCTGTCTCTCTCACTGTCCCTCTCTCTTTAAAAAAAAAAAATTTTTTTTTTTTTTAAAGAAAACCTGTCATAGTTGATAGTCCTTTCCTAGGGCACAGTTAAAAATTAAAACTTCTAATAATTCAATTTGAAAAATACAAGACATAGTTTGTATAGTCCTTCAACCTCAAGATACTTTTTGGATAGTGAAGAGACTAATAACTGAATCATACAGTCTTTTTGATTTCCCAAACAGAAGTCAAGTAAAATTCTTTTAGCATCCCAGGAACACATTTCGAGGCACACAGTTTGGGAAACTGATTTAGTTGAAATCAGTGCTATTGTGGTTTGGATATGAGGTGTCCCCAGTAGCTCCTGTATAAATTCAACAATATGGATGAAATACTCAGATTGTGAAAGCTGTACCCTAATCAACACATCCTGGTTTGAATGGATTAGCTAGGTGGTGATTATAGGTAGGTGGGCGTAGCTGGAGGAGGCAGGTCACTGGGGTGTGCCCTGGAAGGGTTACTCTTCCCTGGGGTCCTTCCCCCCCTTTTTGTCAGTCCTGAGCTGCTTTTCTCTGACATACTCTTCCATTGTGATGTTATGCTTCATCTCAGGCCCAGAGCAATGTAGTCAGCCAATCATGGGCTGACATCTCTGAAACCATGAGCCCAAAATAATTTTTTTTTCATCCTCTAAGTTGTTCTTGTCAAGTATTTTTGACACAGAAACAAAAAGCTGATTAACACAGAAATTGGTAAAAGAAGGGGACATTGCTAAGAATAATCTGACCATGTAGTTCAGAAGCCTTTGGTACTGGTTTGCAGGAGGACATTGGAAAAGATTGGAGATGCTGGCTGGAGAAGCCTTAGACTATTTTTTTTTTTTTGAGAGAGAAGCAATCTTTATTTAGTTTTTCATATGACTTTCATTCCTGGGACACTTCGTTGTGTACATGGTGCTGGGGTTTGAATTCCCGTACTGGTGCATGCCAGGCAAGCAATTATAACCACTGAGCAACCGCTCCAGCCCCACCCTTATTATTATTATTATTATTTTTTAAAGAGAGAGAGACAGTGAGAGAGAAACAATTTTTTTCATTTAGTTTTTACGCAGCTTTCGTTGCTCTAAGACTTCGTTGTGTACGTGGTGCTGGGGTTTGAACTCGTGTACTTGCGCATGCTGGACAAGTGCTGTAACCTCCAAGCCATCTCTCCAGCCCCCTCACCCTTATTTTTTTTTTTAAAGAGAAGGAAAGAGAGAGGGAGAAAATCAATTTTGCTTATTTTTTTCATCTAGCCTTTGCTTTGTTGGGTGGCATCAGTTATGGCTTAATATCCACCTTTACCTCCCTGAGTATACAAAATCCAGGATAATGAGAAGAAATGGACCTCTTCTGGACAGTGCAGTGTCTGGGCCTCGGTATCCCCTGGGCTTGCTCTGTTCACCACTGGCAGTCGGGCCCTTTCCCATGGTTCCTCTCC
>PVKS010010344.1:0-60564 GCA_004027875.1 Aplodontia rufa | reverse complement strand
CACAAGAGGGAAGGAATTCCAAGTTGGAGATAAAGATTTTTTTTTTTTTTATGAAACTCCTAAGCACCCATTCTCAGAACTTCAGACTTAAAAATATCATACAGAGCCTTGAATTCAACTCCTTGATTGACAGGAAAAAACTAAGAACAGAGACCCACAGCTAAGCAGGGGCAGGACTGTAATTCAGGTCTCTCAGCTCCTCTTTCAGGGCTCTTTCTGCCAAGATGGGCAATTTTAGAATTTTATTTCTGAGAAGAGGGGAAAAGGACCTTATTTCATGTTCATATTTGGACCTTAATAAGTTGGACCAATAGGGTAATTATTCCATCTGTGGAAGAGAAAAGTCAAGGGGCACTTGAAGGGGGCTGGAGTTAGGGTCAAGATTAGAAGATGACCCTCTGCCTGGCACCACTACTTGGAGGCTGGATGGAGAGGAAAGGGATTTTCTTTGATGACCTTCAGGTCCAGCCAATTAGAGTCTTAGAGGACATGAGGCCTTAGAACACTCCGTTACACTGGAAGGACCATGAGTTTCCCCAAAACACAGTGTTATAACACTGACTTCTAGACACTTACGGTATTTTCTCAAAAACAAAACCCAACCAAAAAACAGTGAAGAGTTGCTTTTGCTCTGACAATTCTCCCTCATAATGGAAGTGTTTGGCACAATTAAGGCCATAAGCTCCATGCACACTGGCAAATGCTCTGCTAAAAACCTTAAGCTGCAGCGTGTAGCTAGAGGGACAGGAAAACACAATCGCCTATGGTTCCATACACAGATTGTGTCACACTTAATGCTGAAATCATAAACTATATATTTCTACCCCCTCCAAGCTGCCTATTGTGTGCTTATAAACAGGAACCTGGCAGCATGTCAGGGGTGCAAATTGATTTCCTTTCCCAAATAAAATTTTAAAAAGCAAATAAACAAGGTTAGGTTGGCTAATGAAACATTACATGCCAGGCTGGGGAGAATTCTTTTCAAATGTATTTTCTTGTGCAAAAGCAACACAAAGCATCCATGAAAGGCTCTTTCATAAACAACATGTTTACACAAAAACGCATTACTTGAAAGAAATGGAAAGCTATGGTGCATCTCCCGTGATCTATTTGGATTGTGCTTTATGAAATAAATTAGGGGTGAATGCAGAAGGGAAGTCCGGGGATGCTAGAAAATTTGAAAATTAACTGAAGCTTCTTAAAAGTAAGATGAAGTTATTCTTGTTTAGAAATTGTTTTGATCTTAGTGTTTTTATAATTTATCATCAAGACCTAAGAAGCCCACCTTGAGCGTTATCTTACTGACATGAAGAATGCTGGGAAAGAAAAAGGAATTGTGCCCACCATGCTCAAGAGATCTGGGAAGAGCCTGGCTGGCAGACTGCTTTGGGTGAAATCGTCTCCTAGAGAGTGGTCTATGTCCTCACAGCAGTGCCTAGACCAGCTGCAAGCACTTTTAGTAAGCAAATGCATAAGAAGTGTCTTTAGAAATTGCCTACCTCATATTTCACCACAGAGAATTAATTTCAACTCAGCCCCAGAATTAAAGCCCACCCCAGTAGACTATGAGGCCCAGACCAAATCATCCTATATCATTGTCTCCCTCCTTCTCTGGTCTTTGAAGACCTTTCTGTGATGAAACCAGGTAGCATGAAGCCTGATGGCACTCTGATATGCTAAGTCACAAGCTGTAGGAGTGCAATCTGAAAGATGGGCAAGGTCAAGGCTGCCCAGGGAACAGCAGAGTCGCTGTCTGCCCTCAGTCACCTAAGAACAGTGAACCTTTTGCTTCTTCTTGTTTTACACCCCAATGATGTGCCCCGTCTCATACTTCCTGTCATCAGGGCACAGGCATGGGACAGCAGGAACAAAGCGTCCATGATCTCAGGATGGCCCTGATTATAACAGAAGGAAAGATAATTTTTATCTTACTCAGGAGCTTCTTTTAGGCATAAAATGTAACTGAGCTAGCTAATTAAAAACAAAGGACAAAATGCTCAGAAATTGGGGCTGGAGCCATGGCTCAGTGGTTAAGGTGCTTTACCTGGCATGCGTTAGTACGTGAGTTCAAACCCCAGCACCATGTATACAACGGAGTCTCCAGAGCAACGAAAGCCACATGAAAAACTAAATAAAAATTGATTATCTGTCTTTATCTCTCTCTCACTGTCCCTCTCTCTTAAAAAAAAATTTTTTTTTAAAAATTGCTCAGAAATCACAAGAGATCCACAGATCCTAAGGTGCTGGGCACGCTTGCTGGGCAAGCGTGAAGTCAAGGGTGGGGGAGATGGAGTAGTGTCTCAGAGGCCACATCCCCTCCTTCTGCCACTCTGCATCAAGCAACCACAACCACACTCAGGTCTCTGGCTCCCTCTCAGCCTTCTTTTCTCCACCACTTTTAAATATATGGCAAACACTGTCAGTCTGATGGTCTTGGTGATTAATGAGGTAACATTTGTAAAATGCTAAAAGGTTTCCAGCTCAAATACAAATACTTCAGACCAAATACTCTGGATAACAGCTAAAAGGCAAAAGAGGTTAATCAGCAGTTGGCTATTTAGAAAAAATTTTTTCTACATACATAGTCTTATAGAGTGTGACCCTGGGAAGGAATTGCAAAGGGTCTGTGGCTTGTGGAAGGATCTGACCAGAGGGTGGGTGGACACAAGGCAAAGGGAAAAGAAGGGAAAGGAAGCTCACAAAATTAGAAACATGGATTATTTTGGTTCCAGAAGAGGCCATTGGCTTTCAAAACTTCATCTTTTTCAATGCCAGAAAACTGAATTATATAAAATCTTTTTCTGCATACATACTCCTATAGCATGTACACCAGTGTGTGAAAGTAGATGATACAGAATTTTTTTGTTTTTATCCCAAGAAAGCAGTGCAACCTACATCTGTTGCAAGTCCTATACACCAATTGTAAGCAAAAACTTCATGTCCCCAGTTTTCTGTGGAACTGGAAGAATCGGATTAATCATTGACAAATTTGATAATAGATGTGTTTCTCAAAAAATCCAAATCAAACATTCAAAGCCCCCCAAAAGCTTGTGGGGTTCCTATGTACACTTGGCTTCAACCACAGCCTTCAGCCACTTTGATTTTATCTGACATGAAGCTGGAGCCTTGGGGTGATACTCCAACTGCTGCTTTAGATTATAAACTCTTAACAGCCCCTCGCTGGAGGGCACTGTGTTTATTGATGCTATGTAAGCAATTTACAGTCCCTTAATAGCGCATTCACCACAATGTTACAGTGTTTAAGTTGTTAAATTATATTTAGAGCTTCAGGGAAAATTACCTCATTGGCTTCACTAATGTGGGTTATTGATATCATGCAGGAGTTATGGCAGCATCCACCTGACTGGGGACAGCCAGGAGGATATTTCTCAGGCGAGAGTCAAAGGTGGAGTGCAAAATCTGAGCAGAGAACTTGAGGAAGTAAGGGGCTGATCAGGGAGATGGGGGAGAGGGAGAGGGGTGGGGGAATCAGGGAAGAGATCAGGGCCTGAGAAGAGAAGGACAAGGTCTCAAAGAGTCACTAATTAAACTGCAGAGCATAGAAAGTGCCGAGGATGGCTATTTCCGTTTCAGCTTCTCTCAGCTACCTCCATAACCAGTAGTCAGGTTCTATTCCTGATCTCCTTGCACTTCAGAAAGGTGTCCTGGATCCAGGGATCTTGGAGGTGGCATCAACCTCCAGCTACTCTAGCCACCCTTGGAATGGGCTTGATGTTGAGAGTTTAGCTCTTAGGGACTGAAATACTCCAAGGGAAGCAATGGGAAGGCCAAGGGGAAGAACAAGGAGGAGGAAAAGCAGCAGCCACAACCAGATGAGAGGGGGAAGAAGAAGAGGAGAAGGAAGAGGAGGAGGAGGAAGAGGAGGAGGAGGAGAAGGAAGAGTAGAGGAGGAGGAAAAGCAGAGGGGGAGGAAGAGCAGAAGGGGAGGAAGAGGAGGAGGAGGAGGAAGAGAATGAGGAGAAAGAGGAAGAGGAGCTGGAGGAAGAGGAGAAGGGAGAGGAGAGGAGGAGGAAGAGCAAAGGAGAAGAAAGAGCAGAGGAAGAGGGAGAGGAGGAGGAGGAGGAAGAAGAAGAAGAAAAGAACTCCAGAAGGCGGAAGTGAGGAGTGGAGGAAGGAGCAACAGCAGCATTAGGGACACAATCTCTCTCAGAATAAAGACAGACATAAAACAAGGATAAAACATCTTGAAGCCCAAAGCTTAGTGATGTCATGAGACTTCTTTGGAAAAGCAGCCAAAGGCCAAATTATTAAAAATCCACCAGAGAGGTGAGGGAACTTGCATATGAAAGGAACCAGGTGGCTGCTGTGCTAGGGCTCCTAGCTCAAGTGACATCCCTGGGCTCATACAGCTAAGGGCTCAAAGCAAACCCTCAGAATGGCCCAAAGGACAGACAACATGAGGCCTCTATGAAAAAAAAGCAACCCCACCCCCACCTCACCCCCACTCCACCCCCAGCCTAGGCTCTGCAGCAGGTTTGTCCTACTCAGGATACATAAGAATAATTAATAATCAAAATAAAACAGGAAGTTGAGAAAACAGGCATTGGATGAAAGAAACCACACGGCTCAACAGGCTGCTTGGGCTAACTCGATCTTAACAAGGGGTTAGGGAAGGAAAGGAAAGGGCAGGTTGTATGTGTTCCAAAAGGGGGGAAACGGCAGGAGGGGAAAATGCAATCAGGTCTGTAAGCACAGAGTTTCCTTGGGGTGTGAAGAGCAGTTAGGTGTGTAGGTACTGAATCTGAGAATGTGATTCAATCTGAAGTAGAAACCAGAAATTCCATTCTTAGATTTGACAGATTTTAGTGTTGGATCTAACAATTCTCATTGAATGCCTAGGGTTACAGTTCCCAAACTGTGTGCCTAGGTGCCCCAGAGTGCTGCATGAACTCACAGGGACACCACAGAATGTTCAGATGTTTGAGGGACATGCAGCAGTTTTGACATCTGTGGGACCTGTGCAAACTTAGAGTTGTCAGTGTTTCCACATTACACCATACTTCAGACCTACAGATCATATTGCATCTTCAGGAGGCTGGATTTTTGGCATTGGCTGTGATAAAAAAAATAAACACCACACAAAAATCAAGGTGGACCAGAAAATGAGGGTGGTGGTGTCCAACCTGAATCTAAGATTTGAGATGTATACAAAGACCAACAGGTACACGTGTCTCATTAGGAAGCAATCGTAGTTAAGAATGAAGCACACTACTTTTAGTCTTTTAATATCTGTGTATTATTTATTTCAAATTGCTACTAAGATGCTCATATAGTTATTAAGTTGTTTGGACTTAACTACTTAATAAGCAGAGTGGTACAAAATTTCTTTTAGCCTAGGCATGCCAGAAAAAAAATATTGAAATACTGAGGGTGTCTGGAACTGAGAAAATTTGCTAACCTCTGGCCTAAGAAAAACTGATAGACAAAATGTCTTGTGGTAATATTTAATAAAGTAGTAATTAGGAAGCCAGGGGCAGTGACACACACCTATAATGCCAAGTACTGAGGAAGCTGAGGTAGGGATTGCAAGTTTGAGGCCAGTCTGGACAACATGGCAATACCCTGTCTCAAAATAAAATAAAAAGGGCTGGCAATACAGTCGGTGATACAGCACCGGCCAAGGCCCTGGGTTCAATCCCTAGTAACACATACACACACACACACACACACACACACACACACACGAAGTAATTAGGAAAATACATAATATGGGTTAATTAGCCCTTAGGACAGTTGGGCATGTGGATACAAGAATAACCTGTTTTCTGAGGGCTAGTAGAGATTCAGATGGTCTGGAAATTTACTGAGCTAACACCATGGGAATTTCTGTGCTCTGAATTTTGGAAATTTCCCAGAGTATGTAAGACCGAAAGCCAGATATTTCTGCATATTTAACTTTCTCCACATTTATTTGGCCCCCACAATGCCCTAGTGCTTAATTATCTTACCGTAATTATTCTGTACTTTGAGGGTGGTTCTATGAATATCATCTGTCACTATTATTTGTCACTGGCCATTTATTGGATAAGCCTAAGACAGTTTAGAACATTTTAAGAGACATTTCACTGATGGTTAAAAAAATCACAGCCAAGGTCTGGTAGAGCTTACCAAAGTTTGCACCCAACACCTCAAAGTTTGTTGAAGGCACTCTGTCTTTAATTACAAAGTATGTGGATTAGGAAGCTAAAAACTGGCAAGAAGTTGGAGCTGCATGTATCACCAGGAGCCCTCAAGATGTCCTACAGATGGCCAAGTTCTGCCAGTGTGAAAAAGACCAAGAGAGCAACATCAACTTCATGGGCCAGTATCATAGAGTTTAAGCTCAAGTTGATGCCAGAGATGGGAATGGAAATATTTGCCTGGTCACAAAATTGATCTAACTAAAATTCCTATCAAGAATTGCCTGGGGAATTTGTTGAAGTCTTTCGATTTGTAATTGAGGAACAAAAACAATGAGATGGAAAATACCAAAGTTCTATTCTTCTTTATTTATTTATTTATTTATTTATTTATTTATTTATGTATTTAGTGGTTCTGGGGATTGAATCCAGGGCCCTACATGTACTAGGCAAACCCAATAGAAAATGAATAAGAAGGGCTAAGGCGGGTTTCTCAATGGTTGGAGCGCTTGCCTGGCATGCACAGGTTCAAACCCCAGCACCCCATACACAACTAAATGTTGGAGCAAAAAAAAAAAAAAAGATGAAAAATCAAATAAAATTAATTTTCTCTTTCACTCTGTCTTTCACTGTCCCTCTTTCTTTAAAAATAAAAAGAAAGAAAACAAAATGAATAAGAAATATGAATAGGAATCCAAAAAAAAAGAGAGAGCTTACATGCCCAAAGGTACATGAAGAGATGTTCAAACTTACTTGTAACCATAGAAATGCAGATTAAAATAATAACAGCAAAGAAGAGAAATGTAAACAATTAATTAGAAGTGTTGGGGATGATACAGGAATCCGGGAACCATATACCAACATAATGCAAATTTCTATTGTCATTCTGGGAATCAGATCTATTCATAAAAAATAAATATGCATATTTTCACATAGGTTACTAAAAGGATGGTGATCCTGACAAAGTCCCCTCAAATCTGTATGGGGCCTAAGGCACAAAGATAAATGGAAGCTCACATACCACAATACTAAATTTTTTAAAGTTACCAGTTGAGTAACAAATATGTTCTACCTCCTACTTGGGCAAATATTCATAATGGCCTGGAAGGCCAGGTTTTAAAAAGTAATTTCGAACTCCAGTCTCTAAGGATAAAACAAAATGTGGTGCATCCATACAATGGAATATTATTGGATCATTAAAAAGAATGAAATTTTGGGGCTGGAGCGGTGGCTCAGCGGTTATGGTGCTTGTCCAGCATGAGCAAGTACATGGGTGCAAACCTTAGCATCAACACACACAACTAAGTGTCAGAGCAATGAAAGCCATGTGAAAAACTCAAGAAAAATTGATTCTCTCTCTCTCTCTCCTCACTGTACTTCTTTCTTTAAAAAAAAGGGGGGGAATTTTGACATACAACAGAACATGAATGAGCACTGAAAACATAATGCTCAGTGGAAGTCACAGCAGATCATATATGGTATAATTTCATTTATAAGAAATGTCTAGTATAGGCAAATCCATAGAGACAGAAAGATTATGGTTGCCTAGCACTAAGAAGATGGGGGATGAAAAGGTGACTCCTGATGAGTATGAGGTTCCTTTCTGGAGTAATTAAAATGTTCTAAAATCCACTGTGGTGATGGATAAATAAAATGAGTCCATTCTTACCACCGAATGCTAGCTATGTAGCAGTTAGAAACAATGAAGAAGTATGTGAGAAAATAGATCTTTAAAAGTGTGGCAAGAGCCCAGTGAGATGGCGCACGCATGTAATCCCAGTGGCTCGGGAAATTGAGGCAGGAGGATCACAAGTTCAAAGCCAGTCTCAGCAACCTAGAGAGGCCCTAAGCAATTTAGTGAGTCCCTGTCTCAAAATAAAAAACCAAAAGGGTTGGGGATGTTGCTCAGTGGTTAAGCACCCCTGGGTTCAATCCTTCCTACCAAAATCAATAACAGTGTTATAAGAAAACGTCAGAGCTTTTTCCATGGGATTTATGTTGGAGATTATTTGCCACGTATTTCTCTCATATATACACATAGCATCTTTTTCTAAGTTAATTCTGACATTTATCAAAACCATTGTTTTCTCTTGGCTCCATAACAATTTAAGTTATTAGCTTTTTAAGAAAGTTGTTAGCTTTCCACAAGTTGTAGCACATTACCATTCAATTTACACACCAAACAACCATATATTTTACAAGGATACATGTAGATTTCAGAATATAAAATAAACATGTTAAAATGAGTGAAGGAACCCAAGATGGCAAGGCAGGGAGGATGGAGTAAGAGTGGGAATTTTCTCAGACCAGCAATGACAGTGTACAGTATTGATTGGATTCAATGCTGGCACTTGAGATTTTTTTTAAAAAAGAGAGAGAGAGAGAGAGAGAGAGAGAGAAGGATAGTGAGAGAGAGAGAGAGAATGAATCAATTTTTCTTGAGTTTTTCACATGGCTTTCGTTGCTCTGACACTTAGTTGTGTATGTGGGTGCTGGGGTTTGAACCCGTGTACTTGCGCATGCTGGGCAAATGCCGTAACTGCCGAGCCACTGCTCCAGCCCCCACACTTGAGATTTAAAAGAAAATTTAATAAAGATAGCAAAATTTTTGAAAAAAATTTAAGTGTATCTTCTCTTAAAGATGTAGCAGCAGTGATCAATCTATACTTCTGATAATAGTTTGAGCAATATAATGTGTAACCTACGTAAGAGCAAGAAAATGTATACATCTGCTGTACAGGCTAATGTAATGCTCAGGTCAAAAGCAAAGATATAAGGTGCTGCCTGAACAATAAGTGGGCAACTTGCAGAGAACTTCATACTGAGACATAACCAGTCAAAGACACCACACAGTCCCCAGAGTGCCAGGAAGAGCTTCCAGACTGGGTGGAGACAGTGGGTGGGTAGATTTTATTTTTTTCATTTTTTTTATTTTATTGAGGAGTTGAGTTTTCACACAATCATAGATGCATATATAGTAACAATATGATATGCCCCTGATCCTAATCCAGAATCATTCCCACATCACCCATACCCCAGTCTCTTGACTCTTGTATAATTTCCCCCAGAACAGATATAAATATCTTTATCTTTATGTGTGTGTATATATATACACATACACACACATGATTGTGCATTTTCCAGAATTAAATGATTGCATAAGTATTATTTGGCTTCTCAGGGGAGTAAAGAGTAAGCATTATTGATTCTCCCCTAGATCCCTTCCTATCATCCTTTCCTCTCCCCTCCCTCTCTCCTCTTCCTTCCCCCATTCCCCCTACAAATCTATGGTTCCCCTAGATTATGTGTTGCTTTGACTCCGGTGAGTCTAGTGCATGAACTTGACCTTTCATCCAAGCCTGGGTATTGCTCTAGCCTCCACAAATGAGGGAAAATATTTGACACTTGAGTCCCTGGGTTTGGTTAATTTTGCTCAGCATAATTTCTTCCATCGCCATCCATTTATCTTCAAATGCCACAATATTGCTGTTTCTAATAGCTGAATAGACCTCCGTTGTATATACATTTTATTTTTAAGAAAGAAATTTTCAAAAATGTGAACTCTGCTAACACCCAGAGAGCTGTCTCCAGGACTGTAATGTTGATCTATGCAGTGCTGAAATGCAAACTCCTTCACAGTGACAAGCAAAATGCTGGCCTCCAATTCTTTATCTGCCTCTTGCTACCATCCCTGGCTAATGCTCCTGGAGAGGGGTTGACCCTGCCAGCCAATTACATTATGCTGATTGGTCTGTGACTCCTCACTCCTGCAGGGGCATTCAACACAGCAGCTCCAGCTTCATATGGTCTCTTGCTGCCTCTGCACACCAACTGGATTAATGGATCAATGTGCCCCGCCCTCCACACTTCCTTCCCAGCTTCCAGCTCTGTAGATACAGAACAGTATCTTCCAGAGACAACAGCGTACGTTCTAAATGACAGTTCTGCCAGCTTGGAACTATGCAAAGGCAAGCCTGGGCATTATCCTGTGTTCTCTCAAAGTACACTATTTATCTTTGGAGCCCTGTCCTCAGAAGAAATTTGTTTTCCTAAGAAAATATAGTGCCACCCCTCCCCCACTGCCTGCTGCCTTTTTAACACACTGAAAGTGCAAGGCAAGTATGTCAGTCTGCTGACCTGTCTGTGCTTTATGGAGCACACACCACCGTACAGGGGTCTATTAGCTAGCACAAAAGTTAAATGAAAGAGTCATGCATACTAGGAAACCTATGCTAGGCTGTTCTAATTGAAAAAAGATAGTGCTAGAAGTTTGGAAAGTGCATTGGAGCACACTGTTGAGGGTGCAGGCCTTTCTATTAAACTCGGTAATTCACTAACAGCCATGTGAATCCAGCATTCCAACACAACATCCAAAGTTCTTGTAACTGCATCAACCAGATTCACAAAGAAACGGCCATGTGCCAGAGTGTGTGAGAGAAATTAATAAACAACATGTAAAACTATAAAGCAACGATACCAGTCACATTTCAACTTTATTACATTAGGAGCATGCTATCCAGGGGACAACAATAAAAGCTGTTACAAAAAGACAATTGTCATTGAAAATCTGTCCTCAACAGCCTGCAAAGGACCTCAGAATACTCATAAAACCCACCACTGACCAAGCCAAGAGCAATCATTTAACAAACACCGCACTCATAGAAGATAGGTATGATTAACTCCACTTTACAGGTGAGAAAACTGAGCTCAGGTATGTTAAGTAGCATGTTATGCGACCGTCTCCAGGCACCTGGTCCACGGCACCCCCCTCAATCCTGTGCCTAGTCCAAGTGGGCTCCAGCCAGTCTCATAGAAATATGGCATTTTGGTGACATTTTCAGAATGTCCTATTTTTATATTAAACACAGGATATGGAAACTCATATTCAAAACAAAATTTAACTTCCTTTTCCCCCCATAAATTGGATTGAGATCTGTTCTAATGAGATCTAACTAACGCAAGCTCATCTCTTCAACCCAAAGCATCCTTAGCTTACACAAATTCTATAACCTGAAATAATATTTGGGGAAAAGAAAGACTTTTAAAAATAGGCGTTATTCAGCAGTGACTTCAGAGAATGACAGAAAGCCACTTATGATAGTGTAGAAAGATGCCTGGGATATGTAAGGAAGTACTTTTAAAAGACACAGGGCAGATGATATCATTTGAACAAATGGGAAAGAAGAGATGGAGAGATAAATAGAAAGTCAGGCAAATACAAATGTATAACATTTCTTCTGGAATGCTGTAAATTATGGTAAAGGAATAAAAACTTTTGGAATGATATAAAAGAAACAAGTAACAGGGTTCCTGTGTGCGGAGAGGCGCTTTGGGAGGCAGAAGGAAAGGAAGTGTTCTTTTCATTTCACGCCTTCCTGGACCGAGAGTTCTCAGTGTGCACACGCTGCTTTGATTCTTAAGGAACAGGCGATTGACATGTGTTCCATGTAACACCAGTGACCAAATTTCAGATGTTAGAGCAGAGAGAAAAAAAGCAAGTACTGAAGTCCTTATCCAGCTAAGAGGATCGCGTGCAAGAGAACACTCTGTAGACAAAAAGTCAAGTTGTATGGGTGTTAGGTTCATGGTGATAGTGGTCAGGGTAATTATGATGATGAAGAAAATAATTATCAGAAGAAGCAGGGTGAAGGAGAACAAAAATACAAAACCCGGTGGAGGTTCAGAGGCCACCGTGAGATGGAAACAGCCAGATGGCATTGGTTGATTTGTTTTTAACAGGATTTAACATTAAGTAATGTACCCCCCAAAATGTACACCCAGTAAATTAAGGCTGTAATTCCATCTTGGTGTTATGGTGACATGAAAATCCACTCAAGCTTCTCTGTCAGGGTTTATGAAGTTATCAAAGCCCCTTGATGGAATTACGACACTATTATGCACAGCTGGAGGGACATTATTCCTTATCTTAACAGCAGTTAAAAGCACAGTGGCACAAAAGGGCACTAAAATACCAGCTCCCTATTAGTGAGCAGCAGGGAAAGGGGACACACAGACGCACGGGGGCATGCACACGCACACGAACACAGTGTGCTCATGACCTTGCGCATTATTCATTATCGCTGTGAGGTGCAAAGTGTTATATTCTCCTTGTCTCTTTCACAAGATTTAGCAGAGCTGTTCACAGATAATACAGTGTCTGACACGACCAGTGTTTTGCCACCTTCTGGACGTAAAGGGACATTGGCAGGTAATCAATCTGTTTCCCTTCCCCTAAAAAAAAATTAAAAATGACAAAAACTCATAAACACAGAAAGCAGGAAAAATGACTGAAGATATTTAAAAATAAATAGCACCCTGGTTATTAGCACAGGGCCTGATTCCATCCAGGTTGGAACCCAGCTCCACCATCTACAAACTGTTACTTTGGTCACCCTGCTTTCCCTCTCAGTGCCCCAGTTGCCCACAAAACAGAGATCATAGGGAAGTTACTCCTCTAGTAGTTATGGGGATTAAGTGAGATAATATCAGTTAGTTAAATGCTTCACTCAGAGTCCAGAAAAAAAGGTAAGCCCTCATCAAAGGTTAGCTGCTATTAGAGCATCAACAGCATTATTATTTTGTTGGGTTTTTTTTTTTAGTGGTAAATAAGTATATTTGATAACATAGGTAAAACTATAAATAGCTTTAAGCAAAGCACGAATGGCGGGTCCAAAATAGGATTCTTAGGAGAAACCAGAAAAGACAATCAGGACAACCCCAACATTTGAGTTCAACACAAAGGAGAACAACAGTGACTTTCTAACTATGGTCACTGAGACAAAGCAATTAATTGATGAATGGAAATGATGGATAACGACGAAGGAGCATAACAATAACAGGTGTATACTCTCAACATATTTTTAACCTAAAATGTATAAACACAAACAATTGCCAATCTTCTGAAATGTGGCCCACACCTCTTCCCTGACTGAGTTCTGCATGTTCTTTCTTACGTAAGCGGTTCTAAGGCATAGTTGATGTCTTCTAGCTTTAGATTTTTAAATCAATGATTTTTTTAAAAATAGTGGAACAAGGACTTAATGACTGTTGAAAAGCAACCTGAATGCAGAACATGTGTGATTTTCAGAAGTACTTAGCCAAGCTTGTATGGTTCTTACAGTTCATTTCCAAAAGATCCTCTTATTTTGTCTTTGCAAGTATTCATATGAGGTCTTTCCTTTCATGCTCACATTTTATTCACTTACACATTATTTAATTAAGTTGCAGAATTACAATAAGTACAACTGGCATTGACCATTTGGAAATACAACTGATGTTTGGTAATCACTCTAAAGGACAGGAGGTTGCAAAAATTTAAATTTTGACACTGCAGGTGTCAGGGCATCAGCAACTATATTTTAAAGAGAGAATGAAGAGGGTCAGTTGATTCAGCAGGTGGGCTCAGCAGGAGTCTGTGAAAGCGAAGTGCCCATGTGCTCATGCATACCATGGCAGAGGGAGGTGACTGGGCTGAAAGAGACCTGCTGTCTTTCACTGTAAAAGCTCCTGATCTTCTTCAAATCCAACCATCTCTTCTTAACTCTCCCTTGCCACTAAAAGCAAACACAAAAGACCCTAAAAGCTAAGACCAGAAAGGAATACAAATGTATAACAGTTGAAGAACCAGAAAAAAAAAGTGATTTTTAATATAAGCACAGACTTTGGTGAGGTAGCAACGATGCTGCTGCTGCTGAGAACAATTATCTAATTAAATTGCGTAGGCGAATCATTGGGTCTCGTGGTTAAAAGATGTGGGCAGAGGCAGCCTCAGGAAAAACAGGAAACCTTCTCCACTGTCACACACAGCCTCAGACTGTGAGGCTCTTTCACACAGCACTTGCAAATGCAGATGCCCAACATAACTATATTCTCCCTCTTCCTACCGCCCCTCCCCAATCTAAACCTAAACATGTTCTTAGGGGCTTATCTAGTACACTCATTCACACACAGTGAGACAGTGAGACTTAAATGATGTTTTCCCAAACGGATTATATATTAAAATCAATAAAGTATCAAGGTAGAATATTAAAAGAAGAAAGTTCAAATTGTGGAATTACTGGGTGTCCAAGGAGGTTTAGGATACTCAGAAAAATTGTACCAACCTCTCTAACATCATACTAAGCAGCAGACTCCGTGCTCCACACCATAAAGTAGGTTAAGAAACTGGCACCAATATTAGTTTTGGGAATGCCCTTTATAAAATATGTTGAAGTCTTCAATGTTCCTTGAAAATATAAACTGGTCTCTCAAGACTCTTGGTTTGATGTCAGCTCTCTCCAAAAGACCCCCACATAACATGTGCACTACGCATCCTTGGAAACAGCCATAACAATTTATGCTTAATGAATGGGAAAGAATGTCGATTTCACTTGCTTTACGACTTGGGCGATGGTGGGCTGGAAACCAAAAATGTCTATGCTTATTTTCAGAACTGACACCATGACGATCCATCAACCACCATTTATTGAGTTCCCACAAGATGATGATGGTGGATTTTGTCCTTAAAGGATGTGAAAGGCTGGGAAAATTGGCTTCTTTTCAGCTGCAAGGAACCCTGCCTTCACTCAGACTGAAATGTAGTGGCCAAGGTCAGGCTACCTGAACCACCAGGGAGAGAACCCTCCCCTGGCTTGAAGAACATCAAAGTCCACAGGGAACACCTGATGAGGATATCACCCACAAAAACATTTGATCACAGAATTATTGCTTCTTTTATTTGTAAGGAAAAATAGGAGCTAGAAATATAGATGTGAAGTAGAGAATGGGCTGTTGATAATGTCTTGAGAAACAGAGTCTCTCATTCAAATGTCTTACCTACTTTGGCCTTAATTCCCACACTGAATAGTCCCTATTTCTTGGGAATGCTGTGAGGCTTAAGTGAGGCTTAATGACACATGCTTACACTTTACCAGCAAGTAAGAGCAGACATGCAAGTTGGGCTAGCAACACACACAAAAGATGTTTATACTACCCAACAGCATGACCCAAACGGTGTTGATTAACTGATTAATATGTAAAAGCTAACACTTACTGAGTCCTTACTATGTGCTAGATACTGTTATAAAACCTTTTAACACATTACCAAATTTAACGCTCACAAGACCTCCTTGTGGAAGAACAGTTATTCTCTCCATTTCACACAGAAGGAAACTGAGGCACAGAGAGTTTAAGCAACTTTTCCAGCAGGTGGACTGGAAAATAGCAGAGTAAAATTATTACAGTAAAATACAACAGCAGGTTACTAGTTTCAAGTCATGAAATCTCAACAAATTTCAAAGAATTAAAATCATACTACACTCTGATCACAATGGAATTAAGCTAGAATCAATAAGAGAAAGATACCTAGAATATTCCTGAATGTTTAGAATTGAAACACTATGCTTCTAAATGAACCATGGGCTAAAGATGAAGGCACAGTGAAAATTAGAAACTATTTTAATAGAATGATAATAAAAATAAATCAAAATTTGTGAGATTTGGGATTGGCCACAGTGACACACATCTGTAATTACACCTAATTTAGAGGCTGAGGCAGAAAGGTCCCAAGTTTGAGGGTAGCCTGGGAAATTTAGATAAAGGCCATCTCAAGATAGAGTGAAATGTTCTGGGGAGGCAGCTCAGTGGTAGAGCACTTGCTTAGCACACGTGAAGCCATGTGTTTAATTCCCAGCACTGAACACATAAATTATGAGATGCTGTTTAGGTTGTGCTTCAAAGAAAGGGTAGAGAATCCTCAAAAAACTAGGGATGAACCCACCATATGATCCTGCTATTCCTCTCCTGGGTGTTTTTCCAGGGAATTTAGAATCAGCACCTTACAGTGACACAATGAAATCAATGTTCATAGCAGCTCAATTTTCAATAGCTACATTATGGAAACAACCCAGATGTCCCTCACTGGATGGATGGATCCAAAAACTGTGGTACATATATACACCATGGAGTTTTACTCAGCATTTAGAAACAATGATATTGCAGCCTTTGAAGGAAATGGATGGCTATGGAAGAAATTATGCTGAGTGAAATCAGCATAACACAGAGAACCAAGGGTCAAATGTCTTCACTCATCTGTGGAGGCTGGAGCTAGACCCTGGCCATTGAGAAAGGAGGTCTATTATCATGTTTTAAATCCGGATAAGTTGTAATGTCATGCAACCTAAGGCATTTGTAGAGATGTTTTGGGAATGAGGTGGGGGGAGGGATAAGGGTGAGTAATTGCAGGGGGGGCTTTTGGGGGTTAAATCTAATTTTCAGAATTTATATATATATATATTATATTATTTCGCTAGAAGCTTTTTTGATTGTTCAACAAATAAATTTATGAATAAAATTTTTAAAAAGCCAAAAAAAAGAACTAAGCTTAGCTATTTCTTTCTCTCTCATTTTCTCTCTTACTCTCTCTCTTTAAATAAGAGAAATGAAAAGGACTTGGGATGTGGTTCAGTGGTTAAGCTTCACTGGGTTCAATCTCTGGTATAAAATAAAGAAAGAGAAAGAAAAGAAAGAAAGAAAGAAAGAAAGAAAGAAAGAAAGAAAGAAGCTTTGTCTATTAAAAAAAAAAAAGAAAGTGTAGTTTTACACAGACAGAATAGAAAGGAAGAAGAGCTGAAAAGTAATGATCTAAGTATCCATCTCAAGAAGTCATTTTTAAAAGAAGGCAAATTGCATCCAGAGAAAGTAGATATTATGAAAATCAAGCAGAAATCAATGAAATAAGAAACAAATACACAGTAAAGAAAACAGATAAAGCCAAAGCCTGAGGCTTTGAAAACACTAACGAACTTGATCGACTCCCAGAAGACTAGTCTAGAAAAAAGAGAGAAGCCATAAATCACATAGGAAATAAAATAGGGGACCGAGCAGCATATACCACAGAAAATAAAATGTTTTTAAAAATTCTAATAAATTTGAAAATTTAAAAGGACAAACGCCTAGATGATCTCAACTTACAATTTATTTTTTTTTTAAGAGAGAGGGACAGGGAACTGGAGCGGGGGCTCAGTGGTTACGGCTCTTGCCTGGCATGCGCAAGTACGCAGCACCACGTACACAACAAAGTCTAGGAGCAAACAAAAGGCACATGAAAAACTAAATAAAAATTATTTCTCTCTCTGTCTCTCTCACTGTCCCTCTCGCTCTTTAAAAAAATAAATAAATAAAGAGAGAGGGACAGTGAGAGAGAAAGACAGAATCAATTTTATTCAGTTTCTCATGTGGCTTTCGTTGCTCCAACACTTCGTTGTGCATGTGGTGCTGGGGTTTGAACTCAAGTCCTCCCACATGCCAAGCAAGCGCCATGACTGCTGAGCCACCACTCCAGCCCCTTAACTTACAATTGACACTGAAAGAAATAGAAAATTTAATAGATGGAAACCGAAGATACATTCTTCTTCCAGTATTTTGAAATGCTATTTTATAAAAGAGCTGTGTAAATTTGTCTTGGTCATTGCTAAATTATTATTATTTATAATAGCTGTGAGCACTTTCTGGAAGGCAGGAGCACCTTCAATTCCTTTGTTCGTGGCAAAATCTCCTAACTTTGAATACCAGGACTCTTCTAAGAAAATTTAAAGTCAACCTTTCCTCTTCTTTCCAATGAGTCTAAAAAAGTCAGTGTCAAGATCATTCCACAGATGTCTAGGAAAAGTCATGGCATATAGCTCCCTTAGATCTGAAGTTGATAAGGTACCAACATGGTGACAATGTTGGACTTGGACTTCACCCTTCACCCTCCACCTTTGTAGACTGTGGGAGGGATTGTAGAATTTATTTACCAAGCAGCATCCTTACTTCATCTCAGAGCAACCCTGAGAAACAGATACAAATAATAATTTCCCCCAATTCACAGATGCCTTAACAATTTCACTGACTGGTCTGAGGTCCAGCAGCTGGGGGTGCATGGATCTGGGACTTGAACACAAGCTGTCAGAGTCTTCATTCAGTGTTCCTTCCAATTTTCTGACACATTTATAGAGGGGTAAAATTATGGCCAGATGGTTTTATGACATTTTAGCCAATTTGTGGCCTTGGGAGATTCATAGGAGTCTCCTAAAGAATTCACGCAAACATAACCATGAAGGAGCTGTGCCTCTGGAAAGGTGGACCTCATACATGTTTTTATGTAAGTTTCTTGCAAAATAAACTTTTCTTCAATGAGGGATGCCCTAGAATGAAACAGAGGCCCTACTTCCTTCACAGCACAATCGGAAGATCGTGTCTAGTCTAGAGTTCTGCTCATTTGGGTTCAAATTCCAGCTCTACTATTTACGAGCTGTGTAGCTTTGGGCATTCTGCTTAATCTCTCTTTTCCTCAGTTTCCTCCTCTGTAAAATGGGGTGATAATAGATCTGCTTTATAGGTTTTGTTTTTATGGAAAAAGAAGCACTTTTAACAATAACTGGCACATAATTGAGCTCTCAGAACAAGATATACTGTCGGCCACCTTTCTTCTTCCATCACCACCTCTAACTTTATTTTGACTTTAAATTTTATAAACCAAAGTCTACACTTTCTCACCAAACATTGCCATTTGAACCAAAATGCCCCTCTACATACTTCCATGGTGCCCAGGATAGAGGATTTACAGCTGAGCAAATGTTGTTAGTTCCATTACAAAACTTTCAGAAAATGGCAGATTTCAACACAGAACATGGTCCATGCACCTAGTTAAAAATGAGCTAAGAAACCAGGCAGGTAACTTATAGGCTGCTTCTGCAGTAGCTTTATAAGCAGCATTTTAAACTATTTCACTTGAACTTGGTCATGATCACTTACAGAGATTTATTCATGAAAGGTGTAAAACCTTCACGTACATCATGGTAGGGCACAGTTCATAGGTGTAGAGAAACCCAAAATGTACCCAGAACTGCTTAAAAAGCAGAAGAGAACAAGATGAGAGAGCACATACTAAGTATGAAGCAGAGGGCTGGAAATAGAAATACAGTTTTTTTCTCATGATAGAATCTTGTCCTTATTTTTGACCTCCAGCAAATGGCTATGAATTTTCAAGATTTGTCAATACAACTGTTCTGTTCTAAGTTCACATTTCTTCTGCTAGTCTTCCTGCTCCTTTTCACTGACAGGAACAGCAAGCAGCTGCCAGGTTCTGCATCAGTCACCTTGCCCTGTACTCATCTAAGCAGAGGATGCTTCAACTCTATCCAGCAATGCCCGCTGGTGGCACCATCACCATCCTTATCATTCTCCATGTCCGTGTCCATGTCTGTAGCATCTCTATCAGGGGACTTGTCTCAGAGGGTAACTTTAAATGACCACACACTCAAAGTAAATTTTCAGATAATATGCTATGTTGGAAAAAAGATCTTTAAATGCATGTTATAGAAAAGCCTTTTGTATTTCAATGAAGACATTCAAAGTCTTTCAAAACGCTGATTGAAAAAAAATGGGTACATGAGAAAATGAATGTATTAACGTGCTTCCCTATAGTAACTATTTTCCTGTTTTTATGTATCTCATAACATCATGTGGCACACTTCAAGAATACATAATAAAGATTACTTTATGGAAGAAATTTACTTGACTTCAATGAATATACCATAGTGGTACAATTCCATCTCTCTAAGCATCGGTTTTCTTTTCCCCAAAAATGAGACTATGCCTCCCATCTTGCAAGATGATTGTGAGAACAAAATCAAATTGTTTGCTTGAAGCTCATCACAGTGACAGGATGTGGTGTATGCTAAATACACCATTGTTAATGCTGGAAGAGACAGACAAGGTAAGCAGTAGGCATGATGAGCGGTGGCTTCAAAGGCAAACAAACCAGGGTTAGTTAGATTCCAGATTTCTCCATTTACTGGTAAAGTGACCTTAGGCAAGTTACTTAACTACCCTGGCTCAGTGTCCTCATCTGTAAAATGGGCATAAAAGAGCTACATTATGAGGATTGAGTGAAGCTAAATAATAATTTAGTGAAACTAGATAATATTGATGGACAACATATAACAGCGATTTTTATGTTTAGTAAACAGTGGCAGATATTTAAAAAGGCATGGATACTATTAATAATGTTAGATATATAATACTGATGACTGGCTTTGGACTGGAAGGCAAGAGGAGGGCTTTATTAATTAAGTGATTCCCCTAGCCAGGGGCTGGTGAGGCCCTCAAAGTGCTGCCGGGTGAAGCTGCCAAGACCTTGCAATCTGAGCTGGGTTAGGCCAGGAAACAGCAGGGACAGAGTTCCCACCACTAGGAGAAACAGAGTTGAAAGGGAATTTGGTGCTTGGCAGACAGGTAGCAAAGAACCTTCCAGGGAGGCACACTTCTCACAATGGAATAGGAGAAGCAGACCACATATACCCTTGAGAAGGGATCAAGAAATACAGGGAACGTGAAGTTACAAAAGCATTTTGCAACCAATTGTCTTTGAAATAGAAAGAGGGCATAACAGAGTCCCCCTCTGCGCCTTTCAACCTGCAAGGTGCTTGCAGAGCATGGACCTACCAGCTTCTCTGTATGGCTGACGCAGGCGGGCAGCGTGTCTTCCTTCCTCTGCAGGTAGGGGCATCAAGACACTCTGAGGAACTACAACAGACACTTTGAGACTTGAAGTTGCCCATTCGCAGCTCTATGATTTGATCTGATGCCTTTTGATTAGATTAGGTTCTCATTTTCTCTTTTTAGGAACCTGAACATAACCAGGCTTCAAAATGTAGAATCTTGGTGGGACAAAAGTTGGCAAGACCCACTCTAGGACAGGAGGGCAGAAAGAACATCTTCCTAGGAAACTCACGCTGATGTGCCAATGAGATTCTATTCCTTCTTTGTTCTTTTTTCCTCCCCCTTTCCACGATTTTCTCCCTTCTTCCTCTTTTCTCTTCCTTTCTCCTTTCTCTTCTCTCTCCTTCCCTTTTGTCGTTCCTTTTGTCATTCCTTCCTTTCTCCCTCCCTTCTTCCCTCTTTCCTCTTTTCTTAAGGAAAACGGTTTAATCATGTTGGACTTAACCTCCATTATTCAGCCCATAAGAGTGAGTTTTCCTGAAGAAAGACCTGAGCTTCTTATCAAATCAGGCCCAAGCCAGCACAGCCAGCAGGGCTGGCCTTGGGTGACCCTGCTGTGTCTTAGTTGAGGACAGCATATGGGGGGGGGGATCATGTGCCGGCAAAGCACCCCACCTTATCTCACTGAGCAATTCACCCAGGACTGGGAGGACCCTGTGAGGGGAACTGCATTACATCAGCCCTCTGCTAAAAAAACAAATTGTTAGGGAAGGGCAGATTTTTTAAAAAATGTATAAATTTCAAGGCAAAAGTACTGTGGAATCTCAGGGTTTTGGGAATGCTGACTCTGGGGTCAAATACTGGGACTCAAATTTGGGCTCTGCCACTTACAAGTTGTGTGACCTGGAAATCTCATTTCATCTCTCTGAACCCCCGTTTTCTGATCTCCAAACTGGGGGAAATTAATAGTGCCTGCCTCATAGGCTTGTTGTGAGGACTAGATGAATATCTTTACAGAAGTATTATATAAAAAATTGCTATGATGATAAGAAGTCATCTGAAAATCCAGGCTTATTCAACAAAAAGGAGTGAAGGAAAGTGAGATAAATGAAACAGGAAGCAAAAAGGAAAAGAAGGAAAAATCAGAGTCTTCTGCTCCAGCTTGAAAAGCGTCCTATATGGAGAAAGCCAGGTGAAGGAACACACCTTACTCTGGGATGCCAGTGAGAAATGTCATCTTGCAGCCCTAAGGTGGTGCCTTCTGTGGAGCCCATTCAGGCAGGGACTGCCTTAATTGCTACACAATTTACAGTCCTGTTTCCTCTTCAACCTAAGTGAAGGGGCCCTGCAACCCTTCCCCCTCCCCCAGGATAGCGAAGGAGCCAAGCCCCAGAGGGCTCTGGGGAGGATGCGGGGCTGGGCTTGGACATGGAGGCCACAGCTTCCATCTGCCCTTCCTAGAAGGCAGGGCCTCCCCATCTGCTTCATAAAGACTCCCTTGTCTGTCCTCATGCAGACAAATCTCTGAAAGATCAGCCCTACAATGTGAGAAGAAGCCAAGAGCCAGTGGGAAACTCTCTAGCAAATTGGGCAGAGAGATTAAATAGGAAGGACGATGAGATCAAAGTGCCCCCTATTTTCCTTCAAGAAATTCCTATTCTGGAGGACCCCAGGACCTGTTGACTGAGAGTCTCCTCTGCCAGTGTCACAGGGTAGTGTGGCTCTCAAAGCAGATACAGAAGCCCTCTGCTGGGTTGGGATGGCAGGATCTGAGGCCTCGGAATGAAACTGAAAAACTAACTACTATGTCAAAAGTCAGTGTTGGAGTTCCACATTGACCTGTTGTTCTGACTCATAAATGTTTATACTTCGGTTTTATTTAAAAAATTAAAACAAAAACCAATGTGGACCCAGCCCATGTTGCATCATATCAGAGGAGGAGGAGGGAAAGGAGGAGGAAGCAGAGGAGGACAGGGACACACCTCTCACGTCTTTGGCTCAGAATGGAAACCCCACAATACATTCAGGTCTGATTGTAGTGCCAAGAATTAAAAATAGGCACAGGAATTTCAGGCTGACTACTTTTGAAAAGATGAGAAAACAGGCTGTGCCCAACATGGGACTAAGCCCACCAAAGCCTCTTAAGAATGCCATGTAAGATGGAGAATCCAGGAATCTATGAAAATACCCCCTAGTGCTTCAGATATTCTGAATGCAGACCTCATCAGGAGATTCCTTCAGTGCCTTGTTTTTTTGGGAAACCTGACCATACTTGCTCTGCTATGACTCAATGACAGTAACACCTAACTCATCACCTCCACATAAAGTGCAAGAATGAATGAAACAAAGAATAGCAGCTTTGCTGGAACTGGTGGGGTGACCAGAGTTTCCTTGCCTCCGTTGGCCCTGAACAAGTCATTTAGTCTCAGTGTCCCTTCTTGTCCCTGTAATCTGGAATAATCACTCTTCCTCCTAAAAGTCATTACTTTCATGTAAATACAAAGATTGAGGAGGGTTGGTTTGAAAGCATTATACCTTCATCATGCAAGTACTGAAGGTTGCCTCTTTCCACATACACTCCAATTCATCCACGGGGCATTTTAAGTCCAAAGTGAATCTTCAGATGGTGCTAGTTTTTGTTCTAAAAAAAGGAATTAATCTTATTATGTGCTAAACACAGTTCTAAAGTGTTACCTACATTAGGTCCTCTCTATGAGGTCAGTAACATGACTATTATCCAAATTTACAGAGGAGAAAACTAGGTTGAGAAATACAGAAATTCCCCAAGATTGTACAGTAGTAAAAACTGGGATGTAAACATAGACAGCTTGGCTCAGAATTCTGCATTCTTTCTGTTGTGCTATTCTGCTATTCAAGGTAGCAAGGTTGTTATTCTAATGTCTCCATAGTCAATAAAATATATCTATTTCCAATCACTCTGAGCATACATTTTTCTCTGTTTACTTCAAAAACAAAAGCAAACTAACAAAAATAGAAAAGCTTCCTAGTGATGAGATCTGAGGCACTACTGCTCTGAGGGTTTCTCTGTGATGTTTTCAGGATAATATTTCACAAAGTAGATGCTGGTTTGCTTTCTCAGTTTGGGGATGACGAGATCTTGTTAGATCTCTACTGCTGCATAAAAAAAATCACTCCAAAACTTAGTGGCTTAAATAACACAGATTTATTCTCTCACAGTGCCCCTAGGCCAGGAATTCACTGGGGGTTCCAATGTAGCATCTCTCATGGAGCTGTAGCCATGATGCCCTCTGGAGCTGCATTCATCTAAAGGTTGAGGGTTGGGATGTAGCTCAGTGGTAGAGCACCTACCTAGCATGGGTGAGGACCTAGGTTCCTTCCCCAACTTTGCCACAAACAAATAAACAAACAAAAGACCATCTGGATTATTGACAGGGCTGGAAGATTTGCTTCCAAGACAATGCACTCCTATAGCTACTTTGGCAGAGACTTCAGCTCCTGGCCTCATGGACCTTTCCATAGGGCTGCCTTAGTGTCCTCATGATGTGATTCTGGCCTCCCTCAAACACTGAAAAACCCTAGCTCACAAACAAACGCATTTATTTTTTTCATCTTTTTTTCCCCCTCCACTTAGTTGTGTATGTGGTGCTGGGGCTTGAACAGAGGTCCTCATGTATGCCAGGCAAGTGCTCTACCACTGAGCCACTGCTCCAGCCCCCATTGGTTAAGTTTTAACCCGAGTTTTTAGTTAAGATCTCCACCCACCTCTTTACTGCATTACTTTCAGAACTTTTATGTAAAAGAAAACCTGGATACATCTGTGAGATGGTGCTGTGGGCTGAACCCCCAGCAACTGACCTTATTTGGAAATAAGGGCATCACAGATGTAATCGGTTAAGTGAAGTCATACGGAAGGAGGGAAGGCTACCAATCCAATGAGAGTTGCATCCTTATGAAACAGGACATTTGGACACAGACACGCAGGGAGAATGCCATCCTCATGGGAAGGCAGAATCAGAGCAATGCCTCCACAAGTCAAGGAATACCAGAGATTGCCAGCAAGACACCAGAAGCCAGGAGGGAGGCATGGATTCTCCCTCACAGCTCTCGAAAGGAATCAATCTCACCAACACCTTGATCTTGAACAGCCTCCAGAACATTTTTATTGTTCTAAACCACCTAGTCTCTAGTACTTTGCTACAGAAGCCCTGGGAAACTAACACAGAGAGAAAGGGGTAGAAAGCTAAGGACTGAGAGACTCCATGGAGCAGGAGGCATGGCCATCTTGCAGCCAGGCATTGACTGTGCAGTATAATTATAAGATTATACTTTTGGTGCCTTTTCCTGCAATCCATTAAAACAAACAAGCAAACAAAAAGCATTTGACCTTCAAAAAGCACATTCCCAAGTGAAACTGGCAAAGCACACAGAATGGACAGTCAAGGTTTCCTGATTTCACCAAAGAAAGAGGAAATTTCATTTCTTTTCACTACCACAAGGTATTTCCTAAGCTCATTAAGCACATTTTTTCCTGTAGAAGGTCTTGTCTTAAAGGCCACAGCCATCCCTCCCCACTGGCCTCAGTCATCTGAAAGGATAAAAGACAGGAATGCTGGTGGAGATGAGAGGGGACACCAGAGAGTTTCAGCTCTGCTTGTTTATTTTGAGATACACTTGTGCTTTAACTTGGACCATCCCAACTGTGGTCAAAGGACACAGAATCTGAAGAACACAAACAAAGCTAACTATGGCAAAGGGCCAGGGTAAAGTTTTCTTCAGCAGCTTACAAGGGGAGCCATTTTGCATAGCCTTTTATATGATAATCACAGCCCCTTCCTATGTATTGAACTTTGCAGCAAGAAGGAAAAATAAATAAATAAGGCTGACTAATGGCTTGTTTCCCCAGAGGCAGCTTTTTGTGGGATCATATGTTTTTTCAGCTTCTTGGTCGCAGTTTCCTGCTTGGACACTAGGCGCCCTTGACATTGGCTACAACTTCCTACGCTCTGGACAGCAGCCCAAGCCGCCCCTGAGCAGCGGGATTGGGGTCCAGCTGGACTGCAGCACCTTCCCAGGTCACAGCCATGGTGAACCTTGTCCCCTTCGATGAGCTGCAGGCAGTGGCAGGTCTTTCATCACCTTCCAGGTCAAGCATGACCCTTGTTATCTGGTGTAGCGGAGAAACCCTAGATTGGGTGGATTGGGAACCTGTTACAGTCCACAGGAATTCAAAGGCAAGCACAGCCACTCGAAACTGCTGTCAGTCCTGTCATATTTGCCACTGTTCCTTCCAACAGAAGAGGGGACTTCGGGAATTGGATAGTCCTGAGTTAAAAATCCCCTCTTTGCCACTGATTGATGAAGTGCGAGGAGCTTCATTCCTTAGCAGTAAAATGGCAGGTGATGAAAGCTGCCTCATGGAGCTAATTTGAGGACCCATGGCAAGAAATAAGTGCTCAATAAATGACAGCTGATGTTATCATCCAGTGTTCCAAATGCCCATACCTGGCAGATGAACACACGGAAAGGTCAAGAAAAGTGTGTGGAACCAGCCGTATCTTGCAGTTGGGTTCAATAAACAAATAGGCAAGCAAAAAACAACAATGAGAAAAATGACAGTCCTCCAGTCCCCTCTGTGTAGCGCTGGCTACTTTTTGAGTGGGAAGAAATTATTCTGGAACGCATTTTGTTTAACCACCCCCTCTCCCACCTTCAGAAGGCCATGAGACAGGGAATGGGGTGGGAAGAAGAGAGAAAAGGAGAACTTTAGTTCTTTGATTTTCCCACCTTGGATTGTGGTTGAGGGGACAAATAGTTTGATTAAGATGCACTGCCTTTATATTCTTGGGCAATTTCAGTTTAATTAGTCTTAGTGGTTTTATCATGTTAAATTTGAGGAGAAGTCACATGATGAGTCATGGGAAAAAATTTTGATAAAATCGTGGAGACTCAGGACATCTGTGATTTTTTTTCCCTTGCCTCACTCCTTCTCCGCTTTCCTGATCCACCCTTTTCTGCCTGCCAGCAGGGCCCTCTGTGGGAGCCCTTCGGAAAGTTCCCTTCCACCGTAGCTTCTCCTCCTTGCCCTGGGGCACTGCCTGAGCAGGCCACCAACTGAGCTGCACAGTTAGTGACCTCTCCCCTGCTTTCTGGGGTGGGTGAGAAAACTGAAGCCCTGTTCTATTCACTTAACACAGCAAGTCCCAGGAATACAGGACATAGGAAACCAGCTGTGCGCCAGAGACCTCAGCTCTAGCTTCTTACTCCTGTAGGAGAATCAGGAATCTCTTGCTTTCCTTCGTCAATCATTGTCTTGAGCTTCCAAGTCTGTTGCCTCAGAAGGACTGGGGTGTTTCCTTGGTTATGGGGACACACTGCAAAGCCATTTGATGTTCTGCCTTCTCATGGCCTCTCAGACTTCCAACCTTAAAGAGACAGGCTCAGAACATCCCTGAAGTTGTGAAGGCCCGCAGAGCTATTCTGACATAGTGTTCAAAGGATGGCCAAGAGGGAAACCAGTATCATACTTTTCTTTGAAAATGTAAGCATACTTATTCTGCAATGGCAAAAATTAAAAAAAAAAATTTTTAACCTAAAACAGTGGTTAGGGTAACAACAGTTGTAATCCCAATCACTCCTTTTTATAGCATATTAAAGCTTAAAAATGGTTTCACATAATTTAGAATTGAAATGCTAAGCATTCCCCTTGTCAGTATCCCTAAAAACTGTCCTGCTGGTTGTTTTTTCTTCTTCATGAACTTGATTATAGAACCATCAACACTGACTTGATTTTAGCCCCCATCAGGAAGACCTGCTCACTTGCAGTCAGCCAGAAGTTATGGCCCCAAGTTTCAAGAAATATTTAAATACATTCAAAGTGTCTTGAGGTGTCAATGCATTCAACGAGAGCATGGGTGGAGAACAAGTCAACACAGCTCTGACTTGAACCAAATAAAACATCTCTTCCATTTATCAAGCTTATGCGATGTGGAAGGCGATGTGTTGGACTCTTACATGTAATCATGCCTACACCTCACCATAACTGTGCAAGGAAGTCAAAACAGTGGCTTTGTAAGGCTACATAGCCAGTAGGTCTGGATATCTCAAACTCTTTCCTTTACTGCAGCACCTAGCAGGTTCATGGGATCCCGGCTCCATGGATGCTAATGCTGGGTTGAATAAGGTCTCTTCCATGCAGCATTTCTTGAAACCTTTAAAATGCCAATGCACACAATGTTTGTTTGGTTGAGTTTAGTTTAGTTTTTTTTTTTTTTTTTTTTGGAATAGTGTTTTCTCAAAGTGTGGTCCCCAGACCAACAGCAACGACCTCACCTGGGAATTTACCATACATTAGAGTCAGAATAGTGAGGGGGCCTAGAACCTGTATCATTAACAAGGACCTGGCGATGCTTCTGAGGCAGTGTATTTCTGGGGAGGAGTGTTCTAAACAAGCCATTTTGCTAAACACTAAGATAGAAGTGACTGTGTGACATTCACCTTAAGGTATTTGGTTCCAGCAACAAAAGGAAAAACAGGGGGGCAGGCTCTTCCTAGGACAGCTGTTTTTCTAGCTGTTACTTAGAAAAGGGAGATACTAACTGTGTTTCGGATGATCCAAACTAGTTCTCAGAAATTGGAGAAGCCCATTTAGGCCTGCCTCACTGCAACCGGATTTTCACAAAAAAGGCCAACGCATCACACCTCAGCTCTCATTCTCTGATGAGTGGCCTTTCCTCTGGACCATGGTAGAAAAGTCAAGATCCTACCAACCACCATTGATTTACTGTTTCACAGTTTTCCCCTTCTTGGTAAAGGGTGTAGAGAAAGTGGCCAGGTGTTAAGTATCTACTGCCATGGAAGTGGTACAACATGGCTGAATTGGAGGCCACAAGAACCTAATGGAGGGCCTCACTGTGGCTATAACATTTGTGATAAAAAGAAAAGAAGAAGAAGAAGAAGAAGAAAGAAAAGAAAACAAGAATGGATAAACTATATGGTTCAGGAACTACATGGTGGCAATGGTTGATCCTGTGCATGGACCAGATTGTTTCATGGACCAGATCCGGGAAGGACCATGACTGGCAGGCAGTGAGGCAGCAACAATTTTTGCACAACTGACCTTAGCCAGTCCACATGGCCATGTAGGCTGCTTTCTCCCATTGGATCAAACTTGCCTAACCCATTAACTCTGCTTTGATGATAGATCTGTCCAAAGCAAGGTTTATGTCTCTTTCCCAAAAATGCTTTGCAGCAACCAAAATTCTGGTAATTCTAAACACCCAGATACAGTATGAATGAAGCATGTCCTTTCCAGGAAGTTGCTCAAATGCCAAAGAAGGCAAAGAGAAATGGTATAAGTAGGATAAATAGCCCCACAGATAAGTAACTGAGGAAGAGGTGAATGTGTTCTAAAGACATTACGATTCAATTTCGATTGCTTCTGAGGGCACTTTCATGATATTGTTCTGAACAAATCATCCTTGAACATTTTTTTTTCTGACCTGGAAGGCAGCTCAGCTAACATCTGCCAGAGCTTCCTAAAAATAAATAAACACATATATTACATTACCTGAGTTGTGAAGGGAAACTTCGGGGAAGCCCCCAGACTTTCGATTTATGCAATAATCACCTGTAACAACAGAAAAATTATCTCCTGCTCAGTATGGATCATAGACCCCAAATCCACCTAGGCATTTTGACTAAAGCCTTTGGAAGGTTTTTTTTTTTTTTTTTTTTTGGTCTGTGGGCACACTGCAGCAATGAAAAGAACTTCTGAGTCACAACTGCTACCTAAAATCTAGGAAAAATTATAAGCATACAGAATTTGCTTAATTTCCCATCTCAGATTTGGCCCTGAATGCTCAGCAGCCTCTGTTTCTGGGGTGTATTTACAGTGAAGCGGTGCATACAAGCTGTACAGTTTTTTACATGTGCGTTTTCCTTTACAGTCAGCAATATCCTGTGAGATAAGCAATTGCTATTGCACTTCACAGATGAGAAGTCTGAGGCTCATAATGTTAGGTTACTCCACCACACACACACACAAAATACCAGGTTAGGAAATCCTTAGCTTAGCCCTGCGATACTACAGCACAAAACATTTGTCACACTTTATTATAAGTATACCTGTGTTCTGAGTAATAGCTTTTGTATACCAATGACAAACATATAAGTTTTCCTGAATGAACAGAGGATTTCTAATTCGAAACCTTCTTGCTTTCAATTCAAGATTCTCTACATAGTATGTCTATTAATTAGTAACTATGTGTTGGGTATTTTTCATCCTCAGTAATCCCACTTCCTTCATGAATTGAAAACTTCCTGAAAAGAGAAAGGATGCTGAAACTATTTTTTTTTTAAAGAAAGACAGTTAAAGAGAGAGAATCACATTTATTGAGTTTTTCACATGGCTTTTGTTGCTCTGACACTTAGTTGTGTATGTGGTGCTGGGGTTTGAACCCGGGTACTTGAGCATGCCGGGCAAGCGCCGTAACCGCCGAGCCACTGCTCCAGTCCCAATGCTGAAACTATTTTAAGACACTTCTCACCTCAGCAGTAGAAGGCCCTTTGGTTCTCCTTGCCTCTGCTAAAGCAGATAACGCCGTCTTGTAGGGTAAGGACACTCATTCACTCATTTGTGTCATTCATTCACTCATGTCAAGAGTTCTACATGGAGCTTCTTCCACGTGTAAGACAATGGTGGACAATGACAGATGGGGCTGGCAGAGCTCTGTGAGGACATGGTTCATCGACCCAGGGACAGATACAGCAAATATCAAAACATGAGATAGGAGATTAAAAGCACCATGGAGAGGACTGAAAAAGCACTGTAGAATTTAGGGGAGGCTGAGACTGCATCAGTGAGGGCCCTGGAGAAGGCTTCCAGGAGGCGGCGTTTGACATGGGCTTTTATGAATGGCTTGGATTTGGTCAAGGCTGAGGGAAGCGGGAACACCTTGCAGGAGGAGATGGAGATCTGAGCAGGCACACTGAGGAAGTGAAGGGTTTAGGGAAGGGTGGCATATTCTGTTTTCCTGGAGCAGGAAAAACATGAAAGACAAAACAAAAAGAAAACCGGAAAATTAAGTTGGGGTCAGATCATGAAGAATACACAGCTCATGTGAGTGACCACTTTTGTTGCTATTTCTGTTGTGGACATGATCCCAGAGGAGCTTAGGATCATTAAGAAAGCCTAACTTTCCTTCTGCCAACCAGAGTTTCCCTCACTAGAATGTAGTCTTGGCACCTGGCCCACTCAGCACAGCACCTGGGACATGTTAAGCCCATCATAAACATTCACTGGGCTGAATTGGGAGGACATCAGGGAAGCATTCTCAGTGGCGGAAGCTGGGGGTAGAAGGAGGGAGTATGGCAAAGCTTTCCTTTAAGATCCAACATTTAAACAAATAATATTCATCACCACTTGTACACCAGTGACTGATATGTCCTTCTACCAAAACTCCTGTGACACCCAGAAATAGCGGGGTTGTAGCAATGCCCTGAGTGTCAAGATTAGTCCCGAGAGACCCATAGCAGTGGCCTCCCAAGTGTGCCCTCTTCAAGGTATTCCTGCACTGGAGGCAAATGTAAGCTTCAAGCACATTCTCACTCCACAAATGTTCATTTCACTCCAGGAAGGCTGCGGTCACCAGGTCTAGGCATGGAAAAAATGTCTCCCACCAAGAGGATGTCACTCATAGAATGCTAGAGAGGAGAGGATTGTCTCACGCCTGTTTTGGCTCTGCAAGTTTTCATCTGGGTGAGCAGGACAGACATGGTGACTCATTTGTGTTTGGTGGCACTGGAAAACACATATGGACAGCAAGCTGCCTCTCATTCTGAGGTTCCAGGGCCAGCCATGCTATCTGCAGCCAATCTGCAGAATAATCCGAAGCAGAGAATGAAGACTGAAAGTCTTAGGGAGGACTTTTAAAAGCCCAGGATACACCAGGTACAGTCAAGATATTTTCTTGTATCTGTGGAGGCAAATTATGTCTTGATGTTTAGCAAAGCTTCCACAGGACTTTTTCTTTTTAAGTTAATTATATTAAAATACACACATGGCATAGGAAAATAAAAGAAGTAGCAGTCGAAGCAGGTGGGAAGAACAGGAATTTTCCAGTAGAAAACCCCCATATACAAATACTGGATCTGTGACTTCCTTGCTTTGTGACTTTCAACCAAGTATTTAAACTCTTCAGCTTTAATTGCTCATTATGTAAAATTAAAATAAAGATACCTATCTCATGGAGCTATTGTGATGATCAGGGATAACATAATCAAAACTTCTAGAACAGTACCTGACAGATAGTAGAAGCCCAGTGAACATAAGCGAATTTCCTCGTTCCTAGTTTATAACCTCAGTGTCTAATAACTCATTGTTACATTTCCCCCCATGTTCAAATGTGTGTAAAATAGGCTTTCACTTATCTCTATCTCAAACTGTGAGTTGGAAAGAAACTTTAGAATCATGTAACCCAACCTGGATGTAATCCTAAAGGATAGATTAATATCCTTTCCTAGAACATTGTCTTGGCACAAAAACCCTCACTGCACACTAAAAGTAGCCCTACGAATATAGTCAGAGACAGAACCTTCTGGAGAAGGAGGACCATGGAGGGCTTCTGAAGAAAGTGAGGTTCCCAAACACATGACTTCTCTGTGGAAGGTGAAAGAAATCCAGTCATTTGGTAAAAGCTGTTACCATTTTAAAATCTACTAAATACAGGGATTGAAGCAGTAGAAGGGTTATAAATAAACAATAAATCATGCAATTATTA
Organism: Aplodontia rufa; assembly: GCA_004027875.1. Classification (NCBI taxonomy): domain Eukaryota; kingdom Metazoa; phylum Chordata; class Mammalia; order Rodentia; family Aplodontiidae; genus Aplodontia; species Aplodontia rufa. Next base: position 28,202 of record PVKS010010344.1, on the reverse strand, counting down.
CTGTCTGAATTTTGGCAAGATAATAAAAAGAGCAAGGGTATAATCAGGAAATAATAGAAAAGATCTGTGAGGCACCCCTGCAATTAGTGATAAACAGAACTTGGCTCGGAGCTGGAGGCCCAATATGGCTCTCATTAGAGAGCCTTGGGACCTGTTCCTGGGGCCAACCTCCGCTGGCTTGGGGAGAAGTGAGGTAACCAAAATGTCAGCGCACAGCGCCCCCCCCCAACTTCAGATAATCGTTTACTACAGTATTATAACCACCTGGGCTGAAATGACTACCTTATGCCAAGTGAAGACCGATCCACAGCCTTCCGAAACTCTAATTGAGATGTTTCCTGTTCTCAGCTTTTAGACTCTTTCCCTTGTAATACAATAAACACACACACACACACACACACACACACACACACGCACAGCACGCACACACACGCACACACATGTACATATGCAGGCTCTATGCAGTGGGCGTCTTCTCTCATTTCTCCTTCCCCCTTTCCTTTCACTTCTTTTATTAATGATATCTCTTCAAGAGATAAATGCTCCCACACACGTGATATCACTTAAACAGATAAATAGTATGCACTGGAAAGACACAGAATCCATGAAGAAAAATCCCGTCTTCTTAGACTGGAAACAGACACACTACATTAATGCAAAAAATCAGCATATGGTTCTAATAGGCTTTCTTAAAATGATTTATCAGCTGTGATTAAGCCCTCAACCAGCATGTCTATCTTCATAAATAAAGCAAAAATGCACCTTGCTCTAAAACATATCTGCAGGATCTTATTACCCACCTCGGTACACTGTGCTCCATTTACAATGCGGCTCTGGGGAGCCAAGCGTTTGTGTGCAATCACAAAGTGTGTGCTCTAGAGAGACTGCCAAGATTTAGGACTCTTATCTCAGAGATAGTCTTACTAAAAGTCCATTACAATGAAGGCTTATCCCCTCTCCCTGTGCCGTGGAGCTCGGGACTGCTGAAATATGAACAGGTAATTAAAAGGATATGCTTGATTTTACAGTCAGCCCAGTGACACAGAATCACCAAACAGCTGTTAGGAAAGGGATCTGGCACTAGGAGCAGGTTACCCCTGCCAGGGGGTTGTAGGAAGTAGGGATCCTTTTTGCTATGAATAGGAAAGGGGAATGCGAATATTAGTAATCCTCATTTGGATCTCAGTCTCTGATTGGCTGATATGTCACATGGTCACAGCAAGTAAATTTGAAAGGAAGGAGCCCCACAAAAAGCTCAGGCTTAAGGATGAGGAAGCAAGTGCTCTGGCTTGGAGATGGAGGAGGAGGAACTGGCAGAGCAAGTGTGCCTTCAGTAAGCTACTAGCAAACTACCCGAGTGGAGGAGTTCATTCTGAGGGATGTGGCTCTGTTGGAACACTACTTACCCTTTGATAAAAAGTAAGTTCAGAGGGATGAGCTGTACAAACCCCAGGAAACAACTGCACAGCATTTTCATGGATAAATTCCTTCCAAGCCATTCCTAGCACACACCAGAGCATCATTCCTCCCCTTCCCTCTATCACCAACCATCTTCAAAGGTCATGCACTCACAGCAACCTTCCCATGTGAACTTCTTATGCATCCCTCCCCGCATACATCTTCATTTTGGTTTAAAGGAGAAATGTGAGATCTCTCTACTTGTTTACAACAGCAAACTACTGTTACGTGTTTGTTGTGACATTGTGAGATTTTTGTCAAAAGGCAGTCAGTACTGAGAAGCGCAAAATGTAAAATCTCAGAAGCAAAAATAACACATAAGTATTCCATTGGCATTATTAACAGATGTTTTTTCCTGCAAAATACACCAGTACCCTGTATTAGGGGTGCAGCACAGGGTAGCTGGGGTCCATGACTATTGCATTCAATTAGGAGAACTGCAATAAGGAGGTCAGAGAAGCTCCTATCTCCAATGATCACGGACTGCACCCCGGCCCTGGCCAACTGTCTTGCAATATGTGCCTTTGGTAACGAGGGGGTACATGGGAGGGCCTGCATATTTGGATCCACGTAAATCCATCACTACTACCAACTCCAAGTTCACACTTAACTGACAGACCAATCCATTGTGCCATCTTCAGAGAAGGCAGCAGGTAGCTGTATTGGGATAACACATGTCTGTTAGTGCCAGCGTTTAACTGGACGCTGAAGACAATTCCAGGTTATGATCAGAATGTCTATCAGAACTTCCAAGAAATGGGTGAGGAATTACTCCCAATACCCAGATTTCCCACTTTGCCTAAAACATACTGTGTGTGTGTGTGTGTGTGTATTCTTATAACACACACACAAAAGTAAACTCTAGCAGAGATCAGGAACAATGTCACACTGTGTTATTGTCTCTGCAAATGTTCTGTTCGAATTTCTGCTCCCAGGACCCCTATGGGACAATTCTTCTGGTTGAGATTAGGAAGGACATTCGTGAACCAAATACGTCCTACTTAGGAATCAGCTCTAACTTCCTTCCTTCAGATCTCAGTATATTGAAAATATTTACATTTATCATTTCTGGGTTGTTAAAAAGGACATTTTACAGTTGAGAAAATTAAATCATGTGTGACTTAGCGAAAAATGGAGTAGAGTTGCTGTTTCTTGCCTTCATGTAGAACTCATACACCCTCCACATTGCTGCTGTACAATCTACACCTGGGCTGGTGGGAATAATGCAGCAAGTGTTCAAGGATGTCTACAGGTGGACCAAAAGTATGAAAAAGGAGCCCTTTAGCACATCACACTACAAAAGGGGTAGCCAGATTTCTGGACTTCCAGCACTGGGAGACCAACCGCTGGGGCTCCAAGGGTGGGGCTCTCAGGCACTCCACATTCTGTAACACTGAAGCTTCCTTTCCCCAAGCTCTGGTTAGAGAGCAACAAATGGGAATGCCTGCCCAATATGCCCACAAATCTAGCAACAGTTCTACATTCATAAATCCCCTGGGGAAAGTTACCAAGCTCTGTGCATAAGAAATCACAGCGGGAAAAGTCAGGAAGGAGATGACTTTTGCGAGTGGTTGTGATTCAGCGGGCCCAGTACTGCATCATCTGCAGTCGATCAATCTGAGAGTCACACCAAACACGACCACTTTTCTTCTTTAGGCAGAAGCCTGCTTGTAACATAAAGCTACAGAAAAAGGCTGCTCCCAGCACCAGCTCAGGCCAGAATCGGTCAGCACTGTGATCAACTTTCAAAGTTTTCATGTAACAGATGGTGTATTCTGCACGTAACTCAGATCTCAGGGACTCCCGTGTCTGCAGCCACACCAAATCAAAAATGTGAAGACCTCACATCACAGAGGATAGAAGTCCCCACGGTGCCTATGAAGAGTAAGCCTGTGGGGGGGTCAGTCTCCCTTCTCGCTCCAGAACAGCCAAATACAGAGGTACACTTGCCTTCTAGTTCAAGGGCATATCATCTTACACTCTGGTCTCATCCTGCCTGTCATGAATTTTGTTAGAAAATATGTGCTTAGGGGAGGTGCTAAAAGTAAAGTCCTCTTGGAATTCCACTTCACTCGAGAGCCAAACAAGAGATCTGAACCTGTCACATAGAACAATCACAGGAGCTAACAGACTGAACAATAGCCTTTAAGAGTCCAGAAAGCAAAGAACAAAAAAAAAAAAAAAGAAACCCAGTGAGGTGAAGCCTGCATCAGGTGTCCCACTGTACAGGAGGAGGAGGCAGGTGACACCGTGTGTGCCTATTCAAGAGGCACGCTGTGACCTGAGCTCCAACCCAGCCAACCCGTGAGCCCCTCTGGTTGACCAGAAGAGCTAGTAAGTGAGGAATGTAAGGTAATTCGGGGAAGGAAATCCACCCTTTCACTATTGGCTTTCCTAGGACTTTGGACTTTGGAGGTAGATGGGTGAAGAACAAGGAAAATGTCCCGCACAGTTCTGATGGGAAAGTCAGTAATTACACCATGGGTTTGAGTTGACAGTCAATGTGCTGGAAATATGGACAGGAGGAATGCCTGGAATTCCAGTTCCTGGCCTCAGACTTATCAGTATGGAAATAACTTAACAACACACAAATGCTAAGCAAGTTTCCCTGAGTAAATCATTCCCATACCCCTGCTCCTACCCACATTTAACGTTCACCTGGATTTATGAGAGGATGGCGGAGACTGTTTCTTGCAACTATTATACTATTTTCCTTTCCTCTTTTTACAATGTCAGTTTCTTCTCACATCTCTGTGAGGGGCCCAGGTAAGTGACCTGGCTACAGATGCTCACCGAGTCCAAAATTTGGTCCAATTTTTCAAATGTGAGTGCTGTTTTCTCCCTGGAACGGAAGCTACATCTCTTAGTCATTTTGTTTGAATCAGGCCCAGAAAGCAGGTCTGTTTTCCTGCTTGCCTTTGGGAGCACTGATGCAAGGCCGGTGGAGAACAGCAGGAGCTTCCTCTGCACATGCAGAGGCCTCCTGTGCCTAGGTACTCAGCCTCCTCCGTATGCCTGTGTGGCGTGTTGGAAATCCTGAATTATTCACAGCTGGAAAGTGGTTCCTTTGGAGGACAGTGTCCATTCCATGTTGTGATTCCATTTGGGTTAATGCCTGGAGATCCCTTCCTGGCTTGCCTGCCTTGGATAGGTAAGCAGGGATTTAAACAAGCTGAGGACCCAACCCAGCCTGGAACACAAAGATCACCTTGATGAGAACATCCCCTACTGGGAAGAGCTGCCTTTTTCGTAGCTCCTAAAGCCAAGCTTCGTAATTGTTTTAGTGAGGATCATTCCAGCCAAATAATTCAATTGCACTAATTTTCAGCTACAGTCAGGCCGCCTGATGGGAAGGCAGGGGAGAGTGAATGAGCAGCCACACTGCAAGCCGCTCTGAGCTGACTCTGGTGCCTGCACAGTTCCAGGATTCTGCTAGATTTTTGGCTACTTTTTTAAAATTTCCTTTTGTTTGTGTCTCCCCACACCACCCTCCCATCACTTTTATTTATTTATTTTAAAGAGACAGTCTTTTGTTTATTTTTTTTTTTATCTGTTTTCCCCCAAACACTTAGTTGTGCATGTGGTGCTGGGGTTAGAACCCAGATCCTCACACATGCCAAACAAGTGCTTTACTGCTGAGCCACCTTTCCAGCCCCAGCGGTCATTTTTTAGCCACTCCCTGACCCTTGATCCTCTTGAATGTTTCATGAATAAAATGTTCCAGAACCAAGATCTGGGTGACCACATGATGCTGTAATATATAGTAAAATGTGGCAGATGCTACTCTGATCAAGCTTCCAATGCACATCCTACACCAACCCCTCCACCTTTTAACAGTGGCAACACATAGCGGGGCTTTTAACTTAACCACAACGAAAAAAGCAAGCAGCTTCAAGAAAACGTTCTGTTTTGTTGCTCCTGTTACTTTTAAACATTTAAGTTAGTTTTCTCACTTTTCAGTTAAAATGCATCCTATTTTACGGCAACACTTAATGCTAGATTTCTCTTTAAAGTTATACCAAAGACCACATATCTTTCTTGAACCCATCAGCAACAACCCAGTAGGAAGCAACGATGACTGAGCCTGAGGTGACAGGGATGAGAAAGAAGGGGAAGATCCATGGCCTCTTTCTGAGCACATCTATTGGACCTCGTAGTGGAGACAATGGAGGTTGGGAGAGCAAAGTGGAGTCCTGAAGTCCTGCAGTGGGCGGCTGGAATCTGCCTCTGTCAAACGCCAGGGGAGTCAGACTTGGGGAAAGCCCTGGGAGCAGTTCTGGGCAAGCTCAGCGAGAAACAGCAGGGAGTACTCAAGGAGGAACACCAGCCCAGGGCTACTGCAGGTCAGAGGCTAATATCTAGGTCCAAGGCAAGGACTGAACATATAAAGGAACTGACTGGGTGGGATTCAGTGCTAAGCTGCCAGACTTAAGGGTTTTCTGAAGAGAAAGTAAATAGAAACCACCTGAGACTGAAAATACCCAAAAGGTAAGGAGACAGAGATAGTACCTTGAGAGAGGTAGGAGAAAAGCCACAATAAGTCATGCATACCACCCACCCACTCTCCTTAGGTTTTGCTTCTTAGGTTTTTTGGTTCTCAAATGGGAAAAATACTGGTGGTATAACTGGCTGACATTTTTCCCAGTTAACTAAAGGAGACAAAATCAAATTATCTAATGATAATAACATGTTCAAAATGTCCTTTGTGGACCTGAATCTGCTTCATGAATATGTAAATAATTTGGTCATTACCATACCCAGTCACAAATGAGCAGGAAATACTGCTGCAAGCAAATGCTATATTTGCAAGACAAGGAGAGATTCCCAAAATTCAGGTCCAGATTCCTCTAGCAATTGTTATGGTGCATATTAGACCAGGTCCCATCCTTCTTCTCATCCTTTCTACTCAGTGGATCAGGTGGAAACACTGATGCTACAGGCATCCACGGAGGGGCACCTCAGAGGACAGCGCCCATCACAGGCACCCGAACACTCCTTTCCAGTTCAGACTGGAGCCTCTGGAAATGGGCAATCAGTAGAGACCTCCCTCTATCTCACAGAGCATATGTCATGATAGAAAATGCAAATGGACCATGGGACTAATCATTTAAACAATTCATACTGAACTCAGAGAGCAAGAAACCCTGCCACAGCCGAGCAGACATTCATCTGTAGTTACTGCCACCACTGCCTGCCTCTTTAATTTGCCTTATAAGGCTGACTGAGGGCAGCTCTTCCAACTGCCAAATTTAGGATTAGAAGTTAAGTACTCAGTCTCAGGAGGTAAGATAATTCTCTACTGTGAAAGTTAGTTGGTAAGGATTCATCTATTAAGGTCCCAATTATCCAAATTACACAATTCTCCAAGGGAGATGATGAATGAATATCTGGTACCCACCTCATCCATATTCCTCTAAGCTGCGGGTACCCCTCATCATCCACATCAAATGCATTTAATCATTTGATATTAAGGGGTTACTCTTTGAAACATGATATACTATGCATTTTGCTGCTTTGGGATACTGTAATTTTCCACCCCAAACAAACTATAAAAGGTCCTATGAGTTTTTTTTTTAATTGTTCACTCTATTTTGGGGGGAGTGGGGGCACTAGGGATTGAACCCCGGAGTGCTTAACCACTTGGCCACATCCCCAGTCCTTTTATATTTTATATTGAGATGAGGTCTCACTAAATCGCTTAGAGCCTTGCCAAGTTACTGAGGCTGGCTTTGAACTTGTGATCCTCCTGCCTCAGCTTCCCAGGCTCTGAGATTATAGGTGTGTGCCACCGTGCCCTGCTATCCACTCTATTTTAAGGTCAGGGCAGATCTTGAGATCACATCGTAATTCACTCATATATGTGACAGTAGATATCAATTTTTAATAATCCCTGGTAGGATTGTACTCGTTATTTCTAAATCCCAGTGACCTAAAACACATGAAATAGCTTCCAGTTGATCCACTGGTTTAGTCGTTGCCCTAAGTAGGAAGCAAAGATCAAGCCAGATTCTCTTTCAGCATCAAATTCCACCTAAGATGAGAACATAATTTTAACTTACAAGGAGGAAGTTGAAAGCCATTTGCATTTGTAGTGTGCTGAAACAGGAGGCTAAGGAAAATCCTTCTAACACAAGCTATGGGTTTTTCCCGCCATTGGGGTGCGAAAGAAAGAGGCTGTCATCTCCAATATCACTGTCAATGGGTATTTGCTTTCAGTCATGCTGATAAAAAAAAAGGAAACTATCAAAAACATCCTCATCTACTGGAATTAAGCAAACACAGTGCCTTCTCATAACCTGGATGAAACCAAATTTAGGTTTCAGAATATTCTTTTTATCCAGAGTTCCGGGGGAGGGAGGGATTGTTTTACACAAGTATCTTAGAAGCAACTTTTTAACACAACCGGAAACATGCAGCTGCTGCAAGTTTGCTCAACTTGGCATCTTATTTTCCATCCGGCACCACTCATTCCTGCCCCCAGAGAGCGGCCACGCTGGCTCATGGGTGGCTAATAGAAGCAAGGCTAGTGAGAAGGCAAGGGGGCTCCTTCTCTCCAAGGATCTTGTGGCATCGGGTAACAGGATTTCTAGGTTCTGCATTGAATGAGATTGGACAGCCTGCTTTCTGAGTCAAAGCTGACCTGCCCATGCCCCGTTCTGTGGCTCCTATTGCTCTGGGATCCAAGATCTTAAGATTGGAGCTTGTCCCTTGCGCCTATGTGCTAAACAGCCAACACCCTCTGGGGATAGACTGCACTTTTCATCATTTGGGCAGGAATTCTAGAGCATGGAAATGTCCTAATTTGCTATTTCTGCATCAGCATAATGAGTCATATTCAGGTCCTAGGGGAGAATAACAACACTTAGCACTTATACACCATGCTTTTCATCTTCAGGTCTCTAACCATGTTAGGCTGAAATGTTATATTTCTCTCAGCAAGAAAAAAGAGTTCATTTCTCATCCCTTCAATTGCCCTTCCTTCCTTGCACACACACACAACAGTTCTTACATGTTGAAGTTATTTCCTGGTTCCTAGATGTGTATTATTCAATCTTTTTTTTAAAGTAATTAAATATAAAAGGTTAATTCACCTTTCTCTTTCATTCTCTTTCTCTTTTAAAAAATCCTTCTGTTTTTCTCGTCTCTAACATGGAACACAAGAGCAGAACACAGATTGTTCACTTCGTATTTCTGCAAGAGCTAGGATTCCCTCCTTGTCTTGATTCTTCAAGCCTCATAGTCTTCCACATCATCTCTGGCCACTGAAGAGAACTGAATGCTTTGTCTTGGAGAATTCTGGAAGATTCTGTCCATTTCTATGCTCAGATTTCTCTACTTCATCTCCCTTTACTTCTGACCCAGGAGATTCCATCCAAGTCTCATGATTTAAATACCATTGCTATGCCAGCAACTCCCAAACCTACACCTCCAGGCTAGTCTTCTCTCCCCCTGAATTCCAGACCTGTACATCCATCTGCTGATCCAGTATCTCCAATTTAGTCTAAAAACAAACCTCCCAATTCTGCCCCCCACATACAGTCTGCTCCTCTCGCAGACCACTCCATCCTTCTGGTTGCACAAGCCAAAGTCTGGGTTTATCCTTAATTCCCCCCTTCCTATTACTCCCCAGTTTAATCCATCCCCAGCAAATCCTATTGCCTCTATCTTCAAAATGCATCCAGAATCTAAAAAGCCCTCCTTCTCCACTTTGGGCTAATCTACTACCATCTTTAGTCTAGATTCTTTTAATATCTTGATTGTTTTCTCTCTGCCACTATCCTCCAACACTTTAATTTCAACTCAACAGCCAATGTGTTCTTTCGAAGACACTAAGGCAGACTCTGTTACTACTGTGCTCAGAATTGTCCTATAATTCCCCACTTTGCTCAGAGTAAAAGTTGATGCCCTTTAAACGGCCTGCAAGGTCCTTCTGGATCGACCCTTCCACACTCAGCTCTTAGGCTTATGAGGCACCTCCTCCAGTCAAATTGGCCTCTTTGCAGTTCCTCCAACTCACAGCACGGCATCCAGCCTCAGGACCTTGCACTTAGGTTCTCTCAACTCAGAACACTCTTCTCCCTGGTAGGCACCAGACTCAGACCTTCTCTCCTCCGCTTTGCGGCTTGGTTAGAAATGCCCTCTCTGTCCCTCACCTGCCTGGGCCCTGCCCTGCTGCACTTATCTCCACAGTACTTATCACCATATGCCATTTTAGATGTCCTTCTCTTCTTTACTGTTTGTATTGCTTATTGTTTATCAACTTTATTCAATGCTATATTCACCAAATGCCTTGGATAGTAGCTGGCATAAGGAGAGCACTTGAAAATACTTCTTTAATGAAAACTGATGAACAAAGGTATCCTGTGTGTTTCAGGATATGGAGTAGTCTAAGTCCTAACCCACAGTTAGGCTGAGATTTATGATGCATGCTAATAAGTCACAGCTTGTTTTTCTAACGGGGGGAATCTTATTAAAGAGTTATAAGACTATGAGTTTTTGTTCGCATAGAACATTGAGGCAGTGTGGAACATGTTGTCTGCTCCATGTAATATTGATACAGATACTGGGACCTTTTGCCAGTGCTCGTGACCTGCTAATAGCCTGTCCTTACTCTTTACACATATTGGGATGCTTTTGAAAAAGGGTGGCAGGATGAGCGGTAGAATCTGTAGAACAGAATATTCTCCATTGGACAGTCACATGGCTTAAGCAAGGATAAATTCTCTATCTGCTCCTTAACAGAATTTTCTCCTAATCTTCCCCGTATTTGTGTATAAAGTACTTAGAAATTTCAAACAAGAACTCTTTTTAAACAAACTCTCTAGATAAATTAATCCACCTTCCACTTTGTGAAAATGTGCTCATGAGCCAATGCAGGCCTTTAATTAAAAGACGCAGAGGCAAAAAAAAAAAAAAAAAAAAAAAAAAAAAAAAAAAAAAAAAAAAAAAAAAAAAAAAAAAAAAAAAAAAAAATCAGAAGAGTTGGAGATCTCCAATTAAAAGGAAATAATCATCTGAAAGTAGAGAAAAAGGAAAAGAGAAGATAGCTCTCCAGGGTAGTTAATAAGCTGTGTGTTGAACATGGACTTTGTGTCAAAGGTCAAAGTAGTAAATGAAGTAGTAGCTGACACTGACTGCACAAGAAATGTGGTCCAGGGAACAGGTAAAAGGGTATTGTCAGATTGAGGAACATCCCTCCTACTGTTCATTTCCCCACCGTCCAGCTTCCAAAGAAGGGCTCGGCAGACGCCAACAACAGAGTCTGTTTGGGTACTCGTTGGTACTGTGCTTTATGCCTCCAAATAATACCCTCTGTGTAGTAAGGGCCATAGGAGGCTGGATTTGACCCCTCTGATTTCAGCGAGACAAAGAAAAAGGAAGCATCAACACCCCACATGTAGTCCAGCCTCTAGGTGCGTGAAAGTGGGGCTGGGCCAGGAAACTGTCCAGAGAGGCAAACCGCAGGGGAGACTGGCTGCAGGATCTGCCATTACAGACCCATCATGAAATCATCCCACGACTATGAGCAACATTTACAAGAAAGAAAACACATAGTTCTGCAGTTGTAACAGTTCTTTTTCGATGTTGCATATGTAATTATTTTAATTTTTTAAATTGAAAGATTTGTACTCCTTCTTAACTCAAAAGGAATTTTAACAACTCACCAAACACGTATAGCAAGAAGTTATTTTTTATTATTTTTAATTAAAAATCAGGACCAGAGAAAACATAAACTAGAACTGAAAGTCTAGCATATGGAGGAAGTAAAATATTGCTCATCATAGTGTCCTAAAAACTCTTCAAATGAAGCAGTGAATTCGGCTTTGTGTTCACCTAGCAGTCAAAGTGAAAAGAGAAACAGAACCAGTTACATGATTCTCGTGTCCAGGAGAAGAAAATACTTCAGTTCTTCCTGGAATTCAGACCTACAAGAATTCCCTCACACCGACTTCATATAGCAAATCATGCATAATGTAATGATAAATATCTAAAACTACGCCATTACCGTGGGTTTCATGAAATTGTTCTTGGTGAAATATCCTTAGGAAAATCAAGGGCATTGAAACCATTCCATAAGACATGAAGACAATGTGGGCTAAGTACACATCTTCTTTATGCTTCAATTTAATTTAAGAAGCCAACTTTGATTATCTCAAGAAATGATTGGATTTAAGCCTTCCAACAGCAAACCTACCAAAAACACTGAATTGGTGAACTCAATCGGAGGAAATGTGCTAGAGTAGACTCTCCTCTTTTCCCTTGCTATTTAATGGTTTTTTCAAAATCTATTTCCATTGCAATGAGATATAAAATTATGCCTTCTATTTTTATCAAGTTATTTTTTTAAAGTGCTCAGAGCTTTACTATTTGCCTAGTCCATGCCATTTGGCTGGACAGTAGTAGAGTGTGCCAAATATAAATGAAAAATTAGTTACAAATAAATAAAATGAATTAATCGATATTTTTGTACTCCTCATACATGTCAACTATTTTCCCAATTTTTCCCCCTAAACAGTACAAATTGAATAGAAGCCCTGGCCCATCATGATGTGAGAATGTGACATGAAAAATCTGGTGGAGGGGGATTATTATAATTTCACAGAGAGGAAGATTCAAAGGCTATGAAACACTTTGAGAAATATATCTTTTAAAATTTTCTTTCCGGTTGGGACAGCTGGAACTTTGTAATTCATTAGTACCTAGCTGGTCCTTCCTTTCAATCATCTTTCACATTTTAAGTCTCTGTTCATGGACTGTGTCTAATTTGTTTTTTAGCTCACTGTGGGCATTCGGTAATGCTCTTTGACAATCATGAGAAAAACACTAGAAAGCATCCGTGTCACTTTATCCGTGACCCTCCCACCCGTTTTCCTTCACCTTGTGAAGTGATGGTACAATTCCAGCATGATAAAAATCAAATCTATTCTGAAGAATTTCATAAAGTGAATTTCTAGTTTTTAAGAACAAATGGTCTACATTTGTAGCTAACCTATTTATTTCACCAATGACAGATGTTCAATAATCTGATCAGGTAACATGAACAGGGCATAATTATGAATTTAGAGAATGACCAGAAAGAGAATGGAAAATAGTTATAACCTGAGCCCAAATCAGATGAAACCCCCTCTCCTGCTGCTGTGACTATTTACCTGTTCTCCCACTCTTTGACTCTTGTCTTCTGCACTCATTGCCCATGTATGGCCTGATGCTAAATACCTAGCAAAATAAAACTACTGGGTGAAAATAGAAATAGTCTGGGAGTTTGTCTACACAATTTCAAGAATCAGGTAACTTTTTTTTTGTCTGCTTGAATTTAATATTTCAGACACTTTTTTTCTCATGATTTATCTAAGGTTTGGAGTCTATCAAAATCAGGGACGCTTTGTTTGTTTGTTTATTTGTTTAAAAAAAACATGAGACAAGCACCTTCAAAGAGATGAAACACCATTTTGAGGCCACTTCAATGCAATTTGTGGTGCCACTTAGTTTCCACATGGAAACTTCTAGCAGGTGTTAGGGAGCACTTCTCAAGGTGTCCACCCATGCAAACCTACCCGCTTGCTGCTCTCATCCTCCTGAGCCTTTCTGAACTCGTGCTCAAAGGAGCAGTCCAGCTCACTGAAGAGACCCACCTCCTCGCAATTCTTCAGGAATCTCGTTGGGGTCGGAGTCTGATCTGAAAACAGAGGCCCAGAGATCAGAAATGGGGCTCTTCCTACAAAGCCGGTAGAAGTCCAAACTAAATCCATAAACACCTCCCCTTGACTTACTTAGATGCCTGCCAGTCACCCACAATCTCCCAGCCCTTTAAGTAAAATGACAAAGAGCAAGCAGAGAAAACCACCAACTCCAAAGTAGGAATAAGAAGAGTAGAAGACTTCGACATGTGAGGGACCTCCATGCCTCCCTCTGGACAACTTTGTGAGATCCCACTGTCCTCACTGGTCTGGAGTTTGTATCACTTGAAAACATTGCAACTGTGAAACTTTTTTTTTTCCATCAACTGGAAAAAATTATTTAGCTAAAATTAGGCCAGAATCTTCTGTGCCAATGTTAAGCCTGACTTCAGGGTGCCGGAAAGAAAAGAAGTTTTTCTAAATTTTTACAGCAAACAAAAAGAAACAAACAAGCATTTCAATTTCTTTTTCTTAATGGAGAAAGAAAATTCAGCAAGTCTATCTCATTCTGAGAATCATAGATGATCAAAGGTTCCAAGTCAAACACATTCAGCTTCCATCATTTAAAAATATCATTATTAATTTATTTTCCTTCATTGTAGCCAAAAGAATGTTCTGAGAATGCTCTTTAAAAGGAAAAGAATTTCTTTCATATTCTTGACTTTCTAGAGAGCTTACTACGTAGAAAATTGGAAAAGTTGAAGTCATGATTTGTGGCTTAATATTTTTGTAGCATTTGCTGATCATGAAATATTTTTATGTGCATTCTCTGGAATCTAATCTCATAAGATCCTAGATGGTGGTTGGGGTAGAATTCCACCATTATAGTCACTAAGAACAGTGGTCTTCCATAGTGAAGGTGTACTTGAATTGACTCATGGAAGGAAGCTTAGCCACGTAATTCTTTTTATTTTTTAAGCAAGGAAAATCGAGGCCTAGAGTGCCTGAGTGTCTTGCTCCAGTTTTCCTGGGCAGATGATGGCCACACTGGGATAACCAAAGCCTCGGTGCTATTTCCACTGTTACATGTATTATCTCCTCCTAAGCCTATGATGGTGACATTTATCCAGCTGCACCTACACTTAGCCTTAAGATGTCCTTCTGCACAGTTCCTAAGCTATCACCACTAATCAACTGATGAGTGTCCTTAAGTTGAAGAGTATCTGCCATTCCTGTACTCTATAAATGTCTGTATTACAAGAAACTAGAACTACTTACTTTTCTAAATCATGCAGAGTAGTTAATCCCAGTTAATCAGTAAATATCCACTGGGATTCAAAGACTATTTTAATATCTGTGAAGCAGAAATTGGTTGGATATCCTCGTTGAATAAGCCCTTCAGAGACAAAGTCTCTTCATTCCCTTTGGAAAAGGGACATTAAAACTCCAATGGCTGTCTTGGATTCCAGAGCAGCGAGGTCCCATCTGTACTCTTCCCCATTCTTAGCCTGATCTCCAAGATACTAAGCTGTCTTGGTATTCCACAGAAAGCCTCCACAAATGATCACAAAGTGGGCATTTATGAAATATGAGAAAGATTGAGCTTTGTTGAAAAATATTTTCTTAGCACATTAATGAATATATTAAGATATAAACATAGAAACCTATGCAGCCAATATGTAAATCTGTTGCATGGTTTTAGAAAACAAAATGAATATGTATGCAGGACTTCATAGTTTATAAACATCTTCACTCACATTGTCTAGAATCATATGCTTCTACAGTGTAAACAGGAGGTTTTATTTTAGAAATGGATAAATTGGCTTTCTTGCACAAGGTCACACAACTTGTAGCCATCTTACCACTAAGTCATCTCTTACTGTCAGACCCAATCCCTTTTCAATTTAAATCCTGTGCTCTTTGCCTTTCCAGGTCCAAAGGGTTCTGTTGCATGTATAAAAGACAATTTTGACAATCCAGTTATCTATATTTAAAAATAACATGATTTGGGAAAGTAACCGGCAATCCCTGTACTTCATATTCCTCATCTTTCAAATAAAATTCTGAAGTTTTAGGATTCTATAAATTCTACAGTCCACCATCATAATGGGATAGCTTCAAAAGTTACTGTCCATAGGCCAAGAAATACCTGTGTTTTTAAAGGGACAGTCAAATGGAAACATCGATAGTGGCTGAAATTAGTAATAAGGTCAGAAGTAAGGCTCAGATATACAATTTTCCGACAAGAAAGTGTAAGGCAAGCTTTGAGAGTAGAAATAAAAGCATGGGGGGGGATATAATAATATCATTAATGGGTGAATCTAATAACTCCTGGTTCTTTTACAATAGAACCATTCTTGGAACCAGTTAGGTCCTTCATCCCATTTCTCTACTATTGCTCAAGAAGATTTCTGAGAAAACACCCTGTAACAGAACTGAAATATGAGACCATTTGTCATCAGTAGGAGTTTAGTTTGCCAGGTTTTAATTTTTCCTTTTGTTCCTCTATGCTTCTTTGTTAGAGACAAGAAGTTGAGGGCCATGATTCGAGGCAGAGGCCACCCCAGCAGCCTCCTTGAGACTCCTGAACTCTGAGAACAGTCAGGAGACAGTCCACAAAATCAAACACAGGTCGGCAGGTGAGAGGCCAAGCTGCACCCTAAGCCAAGAGGTGTTTCTCATCTGCTCCAAAGCAAAATTATTCCCAGATACCAGGGAGTAACTATACACACGAATGGAGGAGTTGGAAGAAGGATGACCCAGGGATTTGGACGACATTGCCCATCATCTTGGGCCTCTTCAACAAAAAGAAACAAAAGCCATTGAGAGAGGAGAGTCATGGGCTACAAAGACAGCTGCTTCTGTCCACCCCCAGAGCAGAAGGCCCAGAAGGTGTCCTAGGATTATCACCAAATGTGATTTTCTTTGCTGTGTGATATAAAGAAAATCAAAAGCGATATCTATATTTATATTTGGAATATACATGGAATGTTCTTCCTAATTTTTCTTCCCCAGTTTATCTTGCGAATGAGCTTCCTTTCCAGTTACATCAGGAACCAGAAAAGGAAACATAGATTTTAACAAATATTAGAGTTAAATACAGGGTCTGTAGTTGTCTTTGTTCTCACATGGTACCAGTTTCAAGTAAGGCAGGAAATGTGCAAATGTTCAAAGAGGGGGACAGCTACATCTACTGTCGTTTGAATAAAAGAGGTGGATTTTCTCAGTCCCATGAATGCCTTTATGAAATAACTACTCCTACCAGAATTAGACTTGAAGTTAGTGGGCAAAATCCATGGTCATAAACTAAAACCCTTGAAAACCACACTTTATTTAGATGTAGGAGCATACATCAGTCACATCTGGCACAGTAGCTTCTATATGCTGAGTAACAATGGCTGGTGCTCTTTTGGTGATAATATCAATATGTAAGATGTGTTCATTCAGCAATAAGAGACCACACTCCAAGAACTTACAGGGACTAGTTTCAATAGGAATTTCAAACTGAGAGTGCTGATTAAGGGTTTAGATTCACCATTTTTTTTTCTTTTGTGCTTCCATTTCATTGAGGAACATCTGAATAAGAGAAAGGGCTAACCCCAAATCTTAAACTAACCTGGAAGTTAATAACTTTTGAGTTTGCACTTCACCTGAGTTGAAAGGGTTTGTACACATGAATTGGTGCAAAAACACCTGCATGTTACCCTGTCCCAGAGAGTCAACAAATACCACACTGGGTTCCCAGGAGACCTGAGCACTGAGAGCAGTGTGTACAGGAAACCCCGTCCATTTCTCTTCCTATACACGTGTCCTTTGGAAGCTCCTTGCCAATTGGACAATAATGACTGTACCCAAATAAAAGAGGATGGAATCCTGTCCTTTGCCGCAACATGGATGGAGCTGGAGAACATTAGGCAGAGTGAAATAAGTCAGAAACAGAAAGACGAATTCTGCATGTTCTCATTTATATAGAGAAGCCAAAAAGTTAAATTCATACAAGTAGAGAGAGGGTATGGGAAAGTGGGTGGGCATGAAAAGAGAACGGTCAACAAGTCAGGGGTGCAGTTGTGTAGGAGGAATAACTTCTTAAAGTTCTGTAGCACAATAGGATAGCTATGGGTGACAACACTTTGTTGTATATATCCAAATAGCTAATAGAGAGGATTTTGAATGTTCCCAACACAAATAAATGATAATTGTTTGATGGTACGGACATGCTAGTTACCCTGATCTGGTCATTACATGTATACGTGTATTGAGATATTATACTGTACTTCATAAATACATAAAATTACTATGTCAATTACAAATAAAAAGTTCATTTTTAAAAAGATTAGCATTAAAAGGGATTTTTAAAATTTCTTTGCAAAGTTTGTCATATTCTAGTGTCTGGTTCTCTTGTCAGGTCTGTTTCTTGAAACAAACAAAAAACAGAACAAAAAAAAAAAAAAAAAGAAAAAAAAGGAGTGTCTTCTCTGGTCCTGTAACAGCAAGGTAAAGGACACTGGCCATATTGAGACTGTAGTTGTGTATTCACCCAGAAGAGGGCCTCACACCTGGCCTTGTGGTTTCCGAATTCACCTACTGGTTAAATGATAGGAAATTCTGCACCACATTATCAGTGGGGCAGACAAGGGGTATACGGCTAAAACTATTTTAAAAAGAAAGAGAAAAAAGCAGCTCTCAAAGGTCCCCATCAGTTCATGGTTGTCCAGCATCAACTGCTTCAGCCCCAGTGAGTACAATTATTACAGTGCACTACCAAATGCCAGTAAAGGACAGGCACAAAGCCAAATTCGTTTTTCTTTTCTTTTTTTTCTTTCTTTTTTTTTCTTTTTTTGAGAGAAGGACAGTGAGAGAGAGACAGAGAGACAGAGAGGATACATTTTTATTGAATTTTTCACATAGCTTTCATTGCTCTGACACTTATTTGTGTACGTGGGTGCTGGGGTTTGAACCTGTGTACTCATATATGTTGGGCAAGCGCCGTAACCACCGAGCCACCGCTCCAGCCCACAAAGCTAAATTCTGAAACCCAATTTTTAAAAAAAATTTTGATCTGCTCTACATTTAATTTAAAAAATGCTACCTTATTTAGTTTCAGAACTGCATTTGATGGGCTGGAGCAGTGGTTCAGTGGTCAGAGTGCTTGCCTGGCATGTGCGATGACCTGAGTTCAAACCTCAGCACCACATACATAACTAAGCATCAGAGCAATGAAGGCCACATGAAAAACTAAATAAAATTGATTCTTTCTCTCTCTCTCACTGTCCCTCTCTCTTAAAAAAAAAAAAGAACTGCATTTGAGTTATGTTTTCTGTTTACTTTTTCTCAATGATAATAAAGGCAAGGCAGCAAGTTATTCACTTGGGGAAAAACATGGTGGAAGGAGCTAGAGAAGGGTGCTGCACTAGAGAAGAATGTTAACTTTCTCAGCAAAATTCTCTTTCCCATTGGTCTGATATTCTCAAATATAGTATTACTAAAGAACTATGCCAAGTAATTTTACATCTTTTGGTATTAAATTGATAGTGGCTGGAAATACTATAAAAGTCTCGCTAATTCAGACCAGTTATGATCAAGCCCAGTTTGAATTCATGACCATTCTAATTACAGGGTATTTTCAAGGCATTTTTACTATTTTCATGACTCAGATTTGGCCAACAAAATATGGGGACATGGAATGCCTCATGTGAGTGGCTCACACTGATAGTGAAAAGAATTGGAAAACCATGTCAATTTAAGTAACAGTTATTATTCTTAGAAAAGACTGAGATCATATAAAAAATCTTAGACACTTTTATATTCTTTTTAAAATTATATTTATCTATTTAATTTCCTAGAAAATGCTTTTTTAAAAAATATTTTAACCTAACTCCTATCTGAATTTGAATCAAGTCTTAAGCAAAAAAGTTTACATTAGATGACCTAAAATACATAATCCATTGTAAGAGTAATAAATCTGTAACAACTCAGAGAATTCCACAGAATTTTAGGAAGGCTTCTTTGAGATAAATATGCCTTTTATTGAGTGTGAACATACAAAAGAAGCAAAGGGATATCTACAATATACAAAGGGAGTAACACTGATATTACTGCTTCCCTGATTCCATCCCATTAGGCAATGCTACCATGAGGCAAACCAAGGTGAATCTGCTTTTAAACAATAGCTGCATGGTACTTAAAAACCATCCTGGCTGGGGGATCCAATGAAGAGAAGGACACACACACACACACACACACTCTCTCTCTCTCTCTCTCTCTCTCACACACACACACACACACACACACACACTTGAATCTTAAGCTGGAATCCCTTCATTGTGAACACAGAAAACTGATGGGCTAGATGCCCTCCCAAATGCCTCTGAGTCAATTAGAAAATACACCAGAAGGGCATCTCTTGGATATGTGCGCAGGTTAAATATGTACCTACTCACTGTCAGCCAGTGGGCTACCCCATGTTCCAATAGTGGGCAAGCCATGATTTCAATTTACTTGAGAGAGGCTGAGCTGGCAAGACTTTTTAACCCTAGGATATCATACCTCTCCTGGCCAAGTGAGCTAAGGGATCCAACGTGATTTTATTACCAAGGTCTATACTGACTAGTGTTGAAACTAAAATTTAAGGTTTCCTCTTAGTCCCTAACTGCCTGTGAGTTCTTCAACAGTCTTGGTCAAGAGGGACTGGTTTCC
This sequence comes from Aplodontia rufa, assembly GCA_004027875.1. Lineage (NCBI taxonomy): Eukaryota > Metazoa > Chordata > Mammalia > Rodentia > Aplodontiidae > Aplodontia > Aplodontia rufa. Next base: position 8,430 of record PVKS010010344.1, on the reverse strand, counting down.
AGAACCAACAGAGAGTGCAAGCCAGTTTTTCATATATCAAAGAACATGGCAGAGCCAGGCCTCCAAAGCATTCCGGTACACTATTCAAATTCTATGTTGCTAGACCAGTTGGAAACAAGGATAAGAAACTGAGAACTCCTTTTAATGCCAACAGCCAATTGCATTCTATTTGCCACAATCTGATTTAAAAACACAACTCTTCTTTCTTACAATGCTAATGTGTTAGAGTCTTTTCCTAAGGGTTTATGATTATTTGCTCCATTTGAAGACTATTGAATAATATAAGAAAAAGGTGTCCATAACTTAGTGAGGACCTAAGTAACTTAGCGAGATTGTGTCCCAAAATAAAAAAATAAAAAAAAATAGAAGGACTGGGGATGTAACTCAGTTGAAAAGTGTCCCAGGGTTCAAACCCCAGTAAAAAAACAAAACAAAAGAAAAAGAGAGTTCATAGATTTATATCCAAACATAAATCAAACCAAACTGTATTCTTAGTACAAATAGCTCAACAAATCTGGATATATAGCAAGAAAATTATAGACTTATAGGGGCTTCAGATAAACCACTTAGTCTCTTCATCTTGTTTCCTCACATGGAAAAAAGTGTTGAGGATTAAATAGTGTGTATGTAAAGTACAGGACACAATCACAGGCATAAGGCAAAGCAATAAATGGCAGCCATTATCGTTATGTTGCCCTCTGGTGTAAGCCACCTCTAACACCCTCTCTTTCATAAAGGTCCAATAATTTAAATATTGAGAAGTAGCTCTATACCTTTACTGTCAGTGGAATGGCCAAGAAGAGGAAGAGGAAGTAAGTATGGTGTGTGTGTGTGTGTGTGTGTGAGAGAGAGAGAGAGAGAGAGAGAGAAAGAGAGAAAGAGAGAGAGATTTATTATTTACTCAACCAGTTTTTTAAAAAATATCACAATTCATTCTAAAAATAATATGAAGTTACATATGGCACCTTCCCTCTGGTTCCCCCTTAAAATGCCCATGAATTATTGAGTAGGTTTTGCAGCAAAGAGCCATGACCAATGGATTTGGGCTGTTGGGGTGATCGTGATTAGCCTCTTGGAGACAAATGTTCCACTTCATTAAATCATGTTCTTGCTTTCTCCATGGTGAGAATTAGCTTTAGAGCCTGGAACTGGAGATGGGCCCTGATTCTAGACCTATCCTGGGGACACAGTTGGGATCTGAAGGATAGTATCATTACTTATGCCAGGAGGTGAGTGCTAAGAATTTGAGAAGAATTTGAGAAGGAAGGTGGCAGGAGGAACAGTCTCTTGACTCTCTTGTGTGTGTCAGCTTGAGACATAGCCAGCTGTGCCACATCTGGTCCTGCAGTCTTGCTACGTCCAATCCCACCACATGCAGAAGTCAGGGATAAAAAACTCCAGTGATCCGCAATGCTGAACATCATCAGGTCTTGGCACAAATACAGAGGGGCCTTTCCTGACCACTGGCCCATGCTGTCACATTGTCAAGTTTTATCTTCAAGGAACTTGTCATTAATAACATTTCCTTATTCCCCTATTTGGATTTTTGTTGTTTATTATAGTCTGTCTTCTTCCACACCTCACTAGAACATAATAAATTCCATGAGAAGAGGGATCTTAGGTATCCTGTCCAGTACAGCACACCCACTATGGTCCCTGTGAGCTCTCAATAAATGTTCATTGAATAATGCATAGATAGTGGTGGAGGGGCAACTTCACTCCCCTTCCCACTGCTGAACTGGTATCTACCCCAGCTTCCCTGGAAGCACAGACCCAAAGCCTGCAGCATTGATTGGGTTGTGGTGTCTGGTGATGGGATCTCTAGGCTTATAAACACATCCCATGTGTTTCTTTCTCAGGCTTCCCATCTGAGATGGTGCTTGGGTTTTACCTTTTGGGGAAAGATCCACATAACTCCTGAACTCCATTTTCCTGTGTGTGCATGTGGACAGATACACATGTATGTGTATACCCTGAAGTATGGCCCTGTCTCACTCTCTCTTTACAGGAAAGATTGAACTTACCGGTTCCAAGATTTATGGCAGTAAAGAAGGAAAGAGGAGGGTATGTGTGTTTTTAAGTTTATTTCTTTATTTGAATTCTCATTTGGAATATAATTTGTTTGTTTAGCTATAAATAAATTTGCACTTACTTTGATTCCCATAAAACCTGAGGACCCTGTAAAAAGAAATAAAGTGGGGGTGGGGGCAAAATTTGGGACTTCCTAGGTGCCTAACTATAATACCACTAAAGCAAACTCAAACATCATTTTCTTTACCTCTATACTAAAATTTGACCATGATTTTAAAGTGGAATGGATCTCTCATAAACTAGCTGGTATTTTGCAACCTGTGGGTAGGAGTAAACTGTCTTCTTCAGATTCCTGTTTCAAACTTATCACTGAAAACCCTCAAGATCACAACACGCCTCACCAGGAAGTCACCTCTCAACAGAATAAATCCAATTGAAGCGATGGACTCAGGACCATCATCAGATCAAGATGCTGGCAAGGTAGCACATGGACCAAGGTAGGAAGGGTTGTACAAGTCTTTGCCTTCTGAACATGATCATGCCCATTTGTGTCCTTACCCTGTGCCTTTAGAATAAGGAGTATATGTTTATTGTCCATCCAGATGAGCAGACCCATTTCTACAAAATGTCATGACTGCCACTTTCACTACCCTACCTTGTAACAGATCAAAGACCACTAATAGTCATTTTTGTGTAGCAAACTCTGTGTGGCCTAAATAAAATGGACCTTCCAACAAATCTATGAAAGTACTTCGGATCCTCCAACCCTTTAGAAGTTTCTTTCTTCTTTCCTTCCTCCCTCCCTCTCCCCCGTCTTTCTTTCCTTCCTTCTTTCTTTCTTTCCACCTTCCTTCCCTTCCTCCTTCCTTGTTCCATCCTTCTCTCCCCCCCCCCCTTTTTCCTGGAGATTGAACCGAGGTGCTTAACCATGGGGTCACTTCCCACCATTTTAAATTTATTTTTTTATTTTGAGGCAGAGTCTTGCTAAGTTGTTCAGGGCTTAAGTTGCTGAGGCTGGTTTTGAACTTGCCTCAGCCTCCCGAGCCACTGAGATTATAAGAGTGTGCCATCGTGCCTGGCTATTTTTTTATTTTTTGAAGTTCTAGGAATTGAACGAGGGCCTCTTGCATGTTAGGCAAGTGCTACATGTTAGGCATTGCGCTACACTCCCAGTCCTGGAAGCCCTGTGACATCTTCACACCTTCCCTAACCACAACATTTGTAACTCATAAAGGATAAAGTGATGTTCAAAATGAAGGTTAAACAAATACCCTAAAGTTAATCATAAAAACACCTGCTACACTTTTATCTTCTTAACGTATACTAAGCCCTAATTCATCTGAAATGTGATTTTTGTGTAATTGAACCTTGCTTGGGAAAAAGAAAACGGTCCAAAGGGACTTTAAGAACTTTGCTCTGATGTTCATTTGTGATTTGATTTTTATTGTTGATTTTATATTTAAGCCATACAAACCATTTGCCTTTATTCACCTATTCACAATAAAGTAAATACATTTTAATGAATGTGCTTTTAACAAAAGTAGATTCCAAAGTTTTTGATTAGTTGAACTTCAAATAAAGATATAGACGAATAAAACCTATGGTCAAATTTGCAATCACAGTCCAATATGCTAAAACTACGATTATGCAAAATAAGGTTTGAGATAAATAAATTTTTAAGTATTTCCTAGGGAAAAAACACCAAGGCAAAAATACCCAATAGACAGCCTATTCTAATTCAATGTGGACATCACCAGTGTATTATACAGTGGATTTTAGTCTTCTAAGCACAAGGAAATGGAGCTGGCCTGAATAACTCTGCATTCCCTTCCAGTAAGAAAATCCTATGAGACTGCAAACACGCAAAGTTAGTAGCAAGTTTTAAAATTTAGGACTCAATTTCACCGGGAGTGTTAAATGGCCACATACCAACTTCAACATAAAACATGAGAAAGCAGAAGAAAATTTGCCACTATGTTATACTGTTTTTTTCTCCTGATTATTCCCCCCCCTAATTTGCTCATTCTAAATTTGACATCATAAAAATTAAAATTCCTTTTCTTACGATTTTCCACCTGGCACTGCCAGTGATTGGCAGCAGCAGCCACAAACTAATTAGGTTCTGGTAAAAACAACTGAAAGACCGCAAGTGATAAATCAAAATCCTATTTCCTACTTTAGGCAACATATTGGAGAAAGCTTGCTCACACATCTTTGGTTGCTTTTTGTTGTTGTTTTGGGTTTTTGGTTTGTTTGTTGTTTGTTTGTCTTTTCAAATGTTCAGATGGAGCTCCTTATAAGGCCAGGCTAGCAGCCTTCCTGAAAGATGCTGTCCTGGTACTTATCATTAGAGTAGAGATCTCTCCACACACTTTCCATTCTCTACTATCTACCTCCAAATCCTCTACCATCAGGCAATCTATTTCTGGGATCCAATTTGGGAAAAATAAAGGAAAAACTTAAAATTTTAAATACTGGGACCTGCAAAGTCTACGGCCTTGCTACTTGCATATGTGCGTTCGATGCTGAACTGTGAAGTCACACTATGTGTGACTCTACAGAACATAACAAGTGATAAAAGCTGAAGGACAGGCCGTCTTCAGGAGCAATGCCTAGGCTTTTATGATTCTTACAAATTGGAGTTTCTGCATCTCTGTAGACCCAGGGAAAGCCACAGCAGTCTCTGAAGAGCTGGCTCATTCAGAACAGAACAAACAGGAAGTTGACAGAGAGAGAGTTTGGGGGGAGGGCTGAGGGGAGGGGCAAGAAAAAGGGCAGAGGCTGCCTTGGGGTTCTACAGTTTTCCAAATCCCAGCACATCTGCACTATCAAGAAGTCACCAGCAGGTTTGGAAGCTGCATGGACAGCTCTGACGCTGGGAGCATCTGATGCTGTTGCCAAGTTCACATCAGGGATCAAGGGCCCTCAGCTCTGCCCTGTTTGGTGAGCCTAGGAAAGCTGCTCCAGTTCCTTGTGCACTTCCTAATAACCTGTCTAATGACTTGGAAGATCTACAAATAAAAATGATAATAAAATACTTAGAAAACTAAAGTGCCACAGAAATGATAAATCACACGAGCCAGGCCTGCTAAAGCAGTCGGATTCTCTGCTGAGATCAATTAAAATGTGTTCACAGATGTGTTACCTCTTTCGTGATGCCGGGGAGTCAAGGGCTGAGCAGAAATATTTCTATCCTGAGAAGGATCTTGCGAAATTACATGATTACCTTGCTAGGGTTTGTGAAATATTCCCTCTGGAATTCTTTTGTTGGATCCTCACAGTAAGCCTGCGCAGATACAATCATTCCCATTTTATAGGTAAAGAAACTGAGCCCAGAAAGGCTCAGTTACTTGCTCAAGGTCATATGATCAGATGAGGCAGAGCCCAGGCTGGAGTTCAGGTTCCTCACTCCTATCCCTGTACTCTACTAATTTATGGCCCTGCCTCTGAAAAATGGAAAGGAATGGCAACTAACTGATGGAGTAATCATTTGCTTCATTTATTGCTGCTCACACTTGCTATGTTTCCATGCATTATCTCATTTAATCTCCCACTTATGAAGCAGGTACTGCTTCCTATGGACAGCTTCACAGACCACTTCAGCCTGAAAGGAGCTCCTTCAACCAAAGCTGCATAACATTTTTCTCTTACAATTCTCACCTCATGTATTGTGGATAATCCTTCATTTTAACTAAGTTTTCACATGCATGCTCTATCATGATGTCCTTGAGGACAAAAAATATATCAATCTGCGTATCTCCCAAGGCACTCAGAACAACACAGTGTATACTACTGATGCCTAATTAGTACTGGTTGCATGATCACAGGTATGTGATTTAAAAAAAAAAAAGCTTACAGGGAACCAAGTTTCACAGTAATAAATATTTCATATTCCAGAAAATGAGAAGCCTCAGCTCTTCAATTATTTGGGTGAACACTACATTAGCTAATTACATTTCTTCTATACCTTAGACATTTATATTTTCAAAGTTCAGAGTGTGCCAGTAAGAATCAGCCCACCAAAAGAATAAGGATCTTGTACAGAACCGATCTGACCATTCCAAAGCTTCTTTGCCTGATGGTTCCTTACCTGATAACATATTGTCTGTTTTTATTGAGGGAAACTTCAGAGTCATCTCATGCTTGTGCCTGTGGATCATCAGATGGTCCTCTGTTGGGAAGCGCTGTGACACAAATAGAAAAAAGGGTTGGGAAGAGGAGACAGTCAGTTTTGTAGCACATGTTTGTCATCATAGAGCAAAAGATTTATTCAACATTGGGAAGATGACTGGCAAAACCAAAACAATCAGTTCTGAAAACGTATGAAAGCATATAATAAGTTAAGTTACAAGCTGTTTCATGCAAGCAAATATACTGGGATGTTCATTTATACTCAAATATATGCACCATAATTTCCATTACAGTTTACTAAATGGCTAACTGTTACAGAATTAGGCTGAGTACTGAGAATGAGTAGATCTTTGATGTCAATCATTCTCTGACTCCCCACACTTTCCCTGGGAACTTTTTGAAAGGTCTCCACTTCTTAGATAATCCTTGGATGGAACCAACTGCACTGATTAATCAGTAAATTATATTTTTCTCTAGGAGCTAGAGGTTTTCATCCAAGGGCAGACCTTAAACTTTGTGCTTAGCTAAAGAATAAAACAGAAAGAGGTAAAAGATCACTATTGAAGGCATCAGAATAACATATAAACCAAAAATGTGCTGTTTCCTAATACCTGCCTGATGTTGGCAGCTTCTTTTTTAAAAAATAGCATTTAAATAGCATTAAATGAATATTTACTTTTGATCACAAAATAACTAATAATGACAGCTTCACAAAATTTAAAATTTCCCATTTCTTCTTATATATATGAGAAGACCATGTCTAACATAAGAAAGTGGATTTAGATCTGTGTAGAACTAGAATTTTGAAAAACCATATGGAACTCTTCTTTAGTAGTTACTGTTTTACATAATAGTGTAAAATTAAGTCTAAGGCATGACAAGTATGTTCGACATTTATCTATAGATTAAACCAAAGCAGGAGAAATGCATGACATAGAAAAGAATTTTGATTCATGTCAGACTTTGAAAAAGAATTATATGCCATGCTTGACATATATATCTGCAAATGTACACCGTGACAATTGTATGGTATGGTTCTGTTTATGAAGACCTGGTCCATTCGTTATCTGATTTTTTTTTATAATTATACATATAATTTTATAGTAACTTGACAGATTTTTTTTTACTATTCTATTTTCTGCATAGTAAAGTAAACACTCATTTATTTTTTATTTTCAGTGAATGATATTATTGTTGTCAAAAATACTGCTCTCAAATATTTTTGGCTATCTGACTTCTGGTGATGGGGTAGGACTGAACCTATTGTGTGACCAGTGACTAGTTCTACCCATGGTGTCATGAATGGAAGTGACTTATCACCCACAGGCAAGCACTGAATTACTAGTGTAAGACCCTCTGTCATTCCCCTCACTTTTTACATAGTGTACCATGTTGACCCACAACATTAAAAAAAAAAAAAGGTCCCTCAAAAATCCTAAATCTCTGAAGGATTATGACGAACATTTCTGGATTCTAAAGGATTTTGAAGAGCTTCCTGCCAATCTATAATTAAAAATGTATCCTTGGGTAATAGAAATAAGTTTTTGTTGTTTTAAGCTATAGAAGCTTTGAGGTAATTTTGTTATTGTCACAGATCCCAGCCTATCCTGACTCAGATTGATATGTTTGTAATAATTGAACTTAAAAGAGTATCTACGTTATCAAATTCACAAAATGACAATAAAAGATAATAAATTCTGTTTAACATTTCCATTTTTTGATAATTAAAAAAAATCCATTCAGAGCTTCCTAGTTTCTCAGAATAGATGATATAAATTTCAATTACCTTTGGACACTATAGTAGAAAAGAGGAGAGATTTGTGATCATGAGAAGAAGAAAATTCACTGGGCTGAATGCAATGAAGAAATATTCTAAAAGTTGATATTTGTATAAACAGCAACTATTTACTTATTATTTATGTCATATAAATAGAAAAGCATGGAATTTGTAGTGAATGTCAATTATGCCAGACTTCTGAATATATACAAGTTTGCTTTACATAACAAGAAATTTCTTTGCCACTGGGTCATCTCTTCTTTTGGCCTTCAGTACACCATATAGTGATTGCACCAATATGTAACAGTAGCACATATGACTTAGAGATAGGGGTTAAATGTCTTATACATGTATGTATATCAATTTTCATGATATACATGCATATATAATCAACATGCAACATAGTAATATCCTTAATTTCATATCAATAAGGCATATCTGTCTCTAAAATAATAGCCTGATGTAGGATATTAATTAGTCTACTTCTTATT
>PVKS010010343.1:0-60514 GCA_004027875.1 Aplodontia rufa | reverse complement strand
GAGTTATAATAGCCTGTAACATAGTCTAGCCAAATAAGAAACTTTTAATTTATGCTAAGCTAGGGCTTCTAGACTCATGCAGTGCAGTGAGCTTTAGGGCTTATCTTATCTAGTGAGGTAACGGTTTGCAGAAACATCTAAAGGAATTTAGGGAGACAGAATTTGGTGAAGTGTTTGGTCTCTGTCCTTTGTAAATGCAGGTTTAAACAATATGGTCAATGTGGTGGGGAGGTTGAGGCCATGAATTGTACCAATGGATGATACGTTAAGTATTTTTATGTCTGATGCTCTGAAACGGTTTAAACCAAATAGTTACATATGGTCATTACGATGGGGAAGTCGAGGGCATGAATCGTACTAATGGTTGATGCTTTAAGTTTACTGGGAAACTGAAAAGAGAATTGTATAATGAAGCTGATAATGAAAGGCTTGTTTGTGCACCTGTATAAAAATGTTCAACAATAAAGAACAGGCGGCATTTTGCTCAAGCAGGGAACTGTGTCTGCTTGCAACTTGCCCCAGAGGTTCCAGCCATTCCTCCATACCATCGACTCCACTCCTCCTGCGGGGACCCGAGTTCAGCTGGGGCTGGCCCCGGGCACTTTATGCCAGGCGTGGTGGCACACACCTGTAATCTCAGCAACTTGGAAGGCTGAGGCAGGAGGATCACAAGTTCAAAGACAGCCTCAGCAATTTAGCAAGACCCTTTCTCAAATTAAAAAATAAAAATGACTGGGGATGTGGCTCAGTGGCCCCTGAGTTCAATCCCTGGTTGCAAAAAAAAAAAAAAGAAAAAAGAATATGCATTGTATGTCTCAGGTCTTGGGCCATCACTGCACTGGCTTAGCTTCTAGGGCCAGAGACTGAGTAGCTAAGCAAGGTACCAAGGCTCAGATGAATTTTCCTGATTGGCAATACTTCACACATGTTGTCACACTTCAGTATTAGGAGAAAGAAGCAAGAAACTGGAAGTTGGTGCTTGGTTCGATCCCATATACTTTTTCCTTTAGCTAAATTTTTTTTTAACTCAGGATCGAACCCGGGGCACTTAACCCTCTGAGTCACATTCCCAGCCCATTTTATTTTTTATTTTAAGACAAGGTCTTGCTAAATTGCTGAAGCTGGCTTTGAACTTGCTATCCTCCAGCCTCAGCCTCCTGAGCCTCTGGGATTACAGGTGTATGTCACTGTATCCAGCTCCTTTGGCTAATTTTAATCTGTATCCTTTAACCATAATAAATTTCAACCATCGGTATTACAGCTTTTCTGAGTGCTTGTGTCTTTATAGTGATTCTAGCCTAAAGCTGGTCTTGGGGACTCCTAACATATCCACAGACTATGCTAGCTACATGCCTTTTGTCAGATTATCTAATCTTATTGTCAGTTTCTTTTCTTGTTAAATAAGGATGATGGTGATGATGATGCTGGTGACAGTGACAATGGTGGTGATGGTGATGATGAGGAGACCTACCTTGCAGTGACATTCTGGCACCCAGCTACACTCCATAGTCTTCACAAGCATAACTTGAGGAGTTACTGTAGAAATGCCTGTGAAAAATTAAGTGTGAGCACATATCACATTCAACAAAAGTGTATTTCATTAAGTCTCTTTTGCAAGTTTGCATATGGCCCCTCAAGACAGAATTTTCAGGACCAGGAGATCTAACCTCAGTTAGGACAGGGAGGTGTCCTCTTCCAGCCTTTCTGGCTTCATCGACCTTGCTCTCCTCTTACCAATTCTCTGCTCATTCCATTCCCACCCCCAATTCATTCTACTTGATGGAGAAGACAGACCCAGTAAGGAAGAGCTTTGCTTCGCTTTTCTCATCCATCTCCTTTATCTTACTGGCCTTAAGCAGTAAGTCACTTTGATTTTTTTTTTAAAGTTGCTTTCTTTTAGCATCTCTGAAATTTTTTCCCATTTCCAGATCATTTGGATCTTGGCTTTTCTGGCCCTACTCCTGCAGGTTCGTGATGATTTCTGGCATTAGTCCTTTATTATCTATGCTTTCTTCTTTTGTTCTTCTTTTTTTTTTTTTTAAAGAGAGGGAAAGTGTGTGTGTGACAGAGAGAAAGAATCAATTTTACTTAGTTTTTCATTTGCCTTTCATTGCTCCAACACTTCGCTGCATATGTGGTGCTGGGATTCGAATCAGCATCCTTGCGTATGCCAGGCAAGCACCGTAACTGTGGACCCACCACTCCAGCCCCTGCTTTCTTCTTTATTAAAAAGTTTTCTTTGCTTACTTTTAAGTTTTATTTTCTTGTTGCTATTTTCTCTAATTGCAAAAGGAATGTAGGGTCAAAATTTAAAACTTACAGATATTTATGCTTTAAAAGGAAAAACTTTCTAGATGCAGATCTCTGAAGGTTCTGCAATACTTCCTGTAGACCTCTAGGCTCACAGTAGAGTTCCTTGTGTAACAGCCCACACCAATTTCTTTAGTTACCTTACAATTTTCTTCCTTATTAGGATCTGTTTCAGTGGCACAGAAGATTTTTTAAAAAGAATTTTCCAGCTCTCCCAAATTTTGTGGATGGATGGAGCATGTCCATCTTTCCCCTGGCACCGGTTTGAGCGTCCCTCAGCTTTCTCTTCGGGGTTATCAGGAATACCTTTTTATGCCTTGCACTAACATGGCCTCAAAGCTCTCATGTTCGACTGTCTGTGTTTCTACCATTGACAGGAGGTTGCACAGGTGAACAACAATTGGAGAAGACTGTAAGAACAGCTTTCCCAGACCTGCATGCCTGTGGCAGGGATCAGGGAAGTGTTCCAGGGATGCAGCTGTAAGGGAGCCAGTGACACATCTGAAGTCTTGTTGACTTTTGAGTCTTACTGGTGAACAACACGTGGGTAGCTGAGTGTAGCAAGGAGGCTGATCTAGAAAGTTGGAGTCTTACTGTATAGCACTGAATAACTTTATTCTCTTTGCCTCAGTTCCAAACATATAAGATGGGATAAAGGCATTTGAAGGCAAGTATGGCAAGCTACACTTTTAACACACAACTACTATTTTTTGTGTTCAGCACTCCACATTTTTGGGAACTGACACTAACCCCTCGTTATGGAGGCTTCTCTGGGGATTGTCACGTGTACTTACTCATTTACTTAACTAATGTTTACTGAGTGCTGTTAGGCTGGCTGGGGGCAGGGCTTCAGCCAGGTCACATGGCTGTAGGGTCATGGTGGCTGGCTGGGGGCGTGGCTTCAGGCAAGACAGGAGGCCAGGGCAGCTGGTTAAGGGGCAGGGGGTCAGGCAGCTATGGGTGAAAAGAACAGCCAATCAAGACGCTGGTAGACAAGCTCTAATGGATTGACGGATCCACCAGCCAATCTCCAAAAGGCCATCCCCATCAGCTTCTCTCATTTCCCTAAAACTATAAAGCAGCTGCCCAGCTGAGGTCCAGCACCATTTTCCCTGTCCCCGCCCCATCACTTCCCTTGCCCGCCTGCATTATGGCAGCGCAGGTGAATTTGGCCCAGGAGCAGCAAATCCCAATAAACATCTGCGTCTGAATTTATACCCCTGCCTTCTGATTTTTACAAGTGCTATATCTGACACTGTTCCAGGCCTTGGCGATTCTGCAATGAAGGAGTCTTCTCAGTCTTGTGAAGCTTAGATTCTGATACAAGGAAGGAATGAGACACTATAAACAAATGAGTAAAACGTGTAGTATGTCAGATGGGACGCTGGTGCAAAGCAGGAAGTTCAGGCAGGAAAGCACAAGCAGAGGGATAGAATGAAGGAGGTGGTCGGGGCAGCTTCGCGCAGAACCCTGTTGGACCCTGTTGGAAGTAGATCAAAACTGGATGGTTTAAACCAACAATGTGGAATGAGGATTAGAGGAAAAGCTTTTTAGAAGGAAGAAGACACAACAGTCTCGCAAAAAGGATGTGGAGAGAGAGCAGTGGAGAGGGAGAGAGGGGAGAAGCTTCTCAGGTTGTGAGTAGTATTGAGATAAAAATAGGCAGTCAGTGTAATTGAAATGTTCTAGTCGGTCAAGGGAAAATTGTTTTTTTCTCTTTCCTTTGATATCCCTTTGATATTCCCTATGCTAATACGGGTCTGGTAAGATAGGCCCAGATGCAGATGCTCCCAGCTGCTAAGGAAGGAACCACATTCTTTCCATTGGCCTAAGGCAAGGACCAGAGCCTGGACCAGAATTCCCTGTGCCTATGATCTAGGTACAGGGGCAGGGAAGCAGTGACCAATTGAGGAGAAAGCGACATTTGTAAGGGGGACAAACTTAACCCTGCCATCAGCTCTTGGCTCTTTTCCCCATCTGAGGGAAGTCTGCCCTGTTATGTTTCTTCTTAAATAAACTGTTTGCTCCACTTGCCTCAGTGTCCCTTGGTTTCATTCGTCGACTCAGTTTTCTACCCTAAAAATACTTTCTCAAAGATTATTTTTTTGTCTTTCTAAAAATTGTGGTAAAGTACATACATCATATAATTTCCTGATTTCACCATTTTAAATGTGTAGTTCTGTGGCATTAAGTATATTTACATTTTTGTGTATTCCAGGTAAAGATTTAATTAGGATCTGATATTCTAGTTTAAATGGGGAAGGGTGAAAATATAGAAAGAAATGAATATTGTATTTAAAATAATTTTGGGAAGCTGGAGCGGTGGCTCAGCAGTTGGAGCACTTGCCTGGCATGCATAAGGACTGGGGTTCAAACCCCAGCACCACATACAGAACTGTCAGGAAAACAAAGTCTGGATAGGAAAATAAAGAAAATTGATTGTCTCTTTCTCTCTCCCTCTTTAAAAAATAAATAACAAAATAATTTTTGACATGCATTCATTGCATGAAAGGGGGGACATTCAAATGGGATCCCCTAACTGGTGATTCTGGGCAGCTTAGAGGCATCATCAGAACACTAAATATTAAGGTCCAAGAGGATGATAAAGAGAAAAGGTGACTGAATATACGTGGGAAAATAATGAAGAAACACTTATCTGCCTCACTGTATTCACTCCACCATTTAATGTGTGTGCAGAATAAGTGAAGAGTCTGTCCCCATTGTGCGCTAGCATGGAAATATCATTCTTGAATTTTGTTAGGATTTGAATACTTTTTAGAGAAAATTTCTCAAATTGACTATAGTTTAACTTTGTGAATTTCAATACTGTTTTTTCCACATCTTAGCACTGTATACTAAAGAATGCAACCTAGGGGCTGGAGCACTGGCTCTGTGGTTCACTCAGTCATTCTAGATGCAAGGCACCACATTCTTTCTATTGATGCCCCAGGGGTAAACCAAAGACTGCCCCAACCAGAATTTCCTGCGCCTCTGTCCTAGGTTTGGCAAAAGGAAGAGGATAACCAATTTAAGAAAGAACATCTTATAAAAAGGGCAAACTTAACTCCCTCTTTGGCTCTGTCCCCTTCTCTGGCTCTGGGGGGAAGTCTGCTCTTTTCCTTATGTTTTGCTTTCTATTTTTCTTTACTTTTTTTTTGTATTAAGGAGTTGAGTTATTGTACAATAATAAATGCATATAAAGTAACAATTTGATATACATTTGTTCTTAAACCAGAGTTATCCCCATATCAATCACCCATACCCCAGTCTCTGTATTTTGCCCTTACAATTGATATAAATGCTTAGATTGTGAATTTTCCAGAATCAAATTATTGCATAAGAATTATTTGTATTCTTAGGGGGGTAAAGAGTATGCTACATTGTTGATTGTTTCCCTAAACCCCTCCCTATTATTTTCTTAAAATAAAATCTACTGTTTGCCTCGGTATCCCGAGGTTTTGTTCTTCTCAGAGGGATACTAACTGACTTCCATAAAGGCATCAGTATCACATACACAACTAAGTGTTGGAGAAACAAAGACCAGATGAATACATAAAACTGGTTCTCTCTCTCTTTTATGAGAAACAAATACCAGATGAATAAGTAAAATCGGTTCTCTCTCTCTCTCTCTCTCTCTCCTTTTAAAAGAGAAGGCACATAGAATCTATTTTATTTAGTTATTCATCTGGCCTTTGTTTCTCTGACACTTAGTTGTGTATGTGGTGCTGAGATTCAATCCCAGATCCTCGCACATGCCAGTCAGGTGCTCCACCCCTGAGCCACCCCCACCCCCAGCCCCTTCTTTGTATCTTAAAAAAAAAAAAGAATGCAACCTAGTGAAGATTTGGTACTAAAACTCAGAATTGTTAAGAAATTGGGTGGGAGTGGGGGGTAGGATACAGAGATATTGAAATTAGCCCAAGTGATCTAACCTTTGGCTCAGTCTAGAAGTTTCCTTGGGGAATTGATGAACTCATATTCATGTATTCAGTCCCAAATATTTATTTGAGCTCCTAAATGTTGGAGACTAAGGCCAATATGATGCCTGGCGGGATGCCAGAGAAGAGAATTGGTGGTAAACAAATCTAAGAGGTCCAGCTGGCTTGTAATTAGCAAACTGCCTGACCGCATGACTAAGCTATTTGGCTGCTCATTTGTTACAACTGGTTGAATGTGTTTGCACTATATCCCTTTTGGTTGTTGTAACAGATAAATACCAGGCATACAGGGAAAAAGCATAGGCACTAGTCAGAGAAGCAGCAGTGGCGGAGACAGAGGAGAGCAGCAGAAGAAGCTGAGGCAGAGGAAGAAAACCTACATCCAGGTAGTAAGTGAGGAAGAAAAGCCTTGGCAGTAGAAATAGGGACTCTAAAAGAGAGAAAATGTGAATAGCCTTGACTCTAAACGTAAAAGCCTTGTCTCTAGTGAAGAGGAAGGAGATGTAAAAGCCTCTAGTGAGAGGAGATGTATGTAAAGGCCTTGCCTCTAAAGGAGAGAAGGCGGAGAAGGAAGCCTTGGAGGCCTCTAGTGAGAGAGGGGGAAATGAAGCGCTTGGGGAACTCAGGGCCAGTGGGTCTACTTCATTCCCAGTCAACCCCATTGAGAGCCCTCCGGTTCCTGCTGGCTGGGACCAGACACCTAAATATTCATTTAAGCACCTGGGATACAGTGAGGCATCGGTTCCTTGCGCTAACTGGGTTTACATTAAGGTGTGTTTTTATTTAATTTGAGACGGTAAATACAAGGGCGCGGTAAATCGGACAAAACAGTGAGCCCAGGAGGCCGGACAGGACCTTCTCAAGCCAGGCAAAGGTCAATTGCTTTCCATTCTTGGATTTTGGATGCTCTTGGTTCTGGATAGGGAGTGCTGGTGGTCCACCTGAAATATACAGATCTGGTGTTTGGGTTTGGCAGTTTAGGGCTGCAACTGAAAATTACATCTGCAGCAAGAAACTAACCCCTTGTAGGAAGCAGAAAGGGTTATAGGAGAACGGAGAGCCCTCAGCGCGTAGGGGAAGGCCGTGGACTACAACTCCCACAAGCCCTTGCAGCGCCCCGCGGGCCGCACAGCCGGGGAAAAGGAGGACGCGCTCTTGTTGCGTCATCAGCGTGCGCCTCCCGGTAACAGAGCTGGGCAGTAAAAGTATGGCAGCTGCTGAGGCAGCTGCGGAGTCGTCGTCGTCTTTGGAAACTGCACCATCCTCAGGCCCTGAAACTGCAGAAACAGCCGCGGCAACAGCGGCGACCACGACAGCAACGGCTGCAGCCATGGTGGTTGCCGCAGCATCCAGGACAGGATGCGAAGCCAGGGTCGTCAAGGCCGCTTTGGCTGCTAAGCTGCTGTCCCTCAGCGGCGTGTTCGCCGTGCACAAGCCCAAAGGGCTCACTTCAGCCGAGCTGCTGAATCGGTTGAAGGAGAAGCTGCTGGCAGGTACTGCAGCCGGGTGGGGACCAGGCTGAGGCGCTCCCGCGAGAGGGGCGGTACGCTGGGCTTTTTGCAGTGCTCATTGCTCGAGAGAGAAGGAGGGAAAGGGAGAACGACCGTTAAATTAGCTCTGGACAGAAGTCTGAGGCTTCTCGGGCTTGGACTTGGCCTCACTTGAACTCGTGACAGCCCAGGTGCCACCGTCTTGGGGGCGGGGGAGGCGAACCACCCTCGTGCACAGTAGTAAATCTCTGTCCTGGAGCTTGCAGACCAACTTTCTATAACCTGACCCCTCAGGAGGGTTTTGTTTGGTTCTTGAGAAGGAACCTTATTTAAAGGAATCTCTGGCGCTGTAACCCCAAAGTACAAAATATGTTAGAAAAGCAGATAAACTCAGGCAAGTACAGTGCTTTCACATCTGAGTGGGCATAGAATTACCTAGTCTTGGACAAATGCAGGTTCCTAACCCAGCCACCCAGAGCTTGAGATTCTGAGGGTCTGGGTATTTTTAGGAAATTGTGTGTGTTTTTTTTTAATGGTTGCCCCAGGTGATTACAGTGTAAGTAATCAATGGTCCATATTTTGAGGAACATTAACTGTAACTTTGCTAAGAGCCTTCTTTTTGTCTGTTTACTCAATACTGTTAGAAATACCCGGGTGCTGCAGGAAATCAAGCACGTGCAAATTTTACTTCTACCGGAAGGGCGTGCTACCTAACTTGGCTAGCGAGCACCTGGGCGCGCAGTTTCCATGCTTTTATCCCTGCCAGCGCTCCTCCTTGTCCTGATTGGAGGAGCTCGCAGCTATAATCTACTCCATTGGCTAATTTTAAAATTGGGGCCAGCAAGGGGAAAGTAATTAAATTGTAATTAATTGGATCAATTAAGGCTAAATACTATATTCTGAAAATGTACCATCTAACTTTATTTCTCTCAATACTCTACAAAAGCCTGAAGGATCACACAATTCCTCAGACCATTAGATCATTTCAGATAGAAGCATCAAAGAACTTTAGTTTTATTAGACATCCACACGAGGCTAGATCTGTGTTGTACTGTAGAGGCATGAAGCTGAAACATACTGTCTCTTCCAGTAACTGAGCTCACAGCCTAGTAATCTATGCAGATTTTAGTGGCAAGCTATTGAGGTTGTTTGGTCCCAGCCTGTCTTGCTATTAAACCAGAAGGGGAACTTTCTCACATTGTTTGGTGATCCCTGGCAATTTTTAAAAAATGCACAACTAAATTATTTTGATAGGACATTTGTTAATTATGATTGGCACAATATAGATTTAAATGTTCATTCGCAAATAGATACACTTAACAGATGTTTAATTCCTGTGTTATATTTGCTTTTTTTTTTTTTTTTTTTTAAGTATTTCTTGTTCTTTTGTCACCTGTAAGTAAGAGTCATAGTCATATAGGGGATGTTGAAGTGAGGATTTGCATCAAGGGTAAGAATAGTAATATCATTAAAGTTTTCTTTTTTTTTCCTTCATAGAGTTCCTGCCTTCATTTGGCCTGATTTGTTATCTGAACTATGGCTTTTTTGATCCTTAAGGTAATGGTTACTATTCTTTTGTTCCAACAAGTTTCTGACAGGATCAAAGCCATACCCTGGCCTTATGATTAATCCATCTCCAAGAACTGAATGTTCTTGTTGAAACTTGGTTAAAACAGATTGTTTCAAGGCTATTACTAGGTTATTTTCTGGAAACCACTCATTCAGATGTTGACAACCTCAGTACCAACCATCTCTATAATATTTGTGATTGGGCTGTTCTGCATTGGACTGGGGTTTCCTAAGTGCCATTCTAACTAGCTATCAGAATTACCTGGGAAATACCCGGGTGCTGCAGGAAATCAAGCACGTGCAAATTTTACTTCTACCGGAAGGGCGTGCTACCTAACTTGGCTAGGTATACCCACATTCTGATGCCAGCCAGGTTTGATAAGCACCAATTAAAACCAGTTAATGGCCATGGCCTCTAATAAACATTGCTTCTCTTTTCTTAAATTGATTGCTGTCACACTATAATTCCTACTCTTTTCTATCTGAATTCTTTAACACCTGAAATATATCAGAATTTTATAGTTAGAAAAGTAACTTAAATATTCAGGCATGAATATTTAGTTCAGTAGATTGAGCCAAATTCCATTGTGGTGGAGACAATATGTCTGCGGGTTAGAAATGTAACTTTGGGTTCAGACAGTAAATTTATGGGGTCTTCATTCGAAACACACAGAGTTCCCCAGAAGATTTCAGTAAATTCATGGATGAGAGATCCATTATGGATTGCAAGTGAGAAGTGAAGGCTTCAAAGCCTAGGCCAAACCTTAAAGGTTTACTTCAAAGCAGACAGCCATGCTGCCAGGTATGGTGATATCGTGATCAGAGATGACGCCAGGACTGTGTTCCTGATAGCATGTTCTGATTCAGTAGGAGGGTGGTGGTGCTGAGCCACCCAGCACAGCCCATTGGCGGGCTGACCTTCCCCTTCTGCTGCTGCTTTGCTTCCCCTCGTGTTTCCTCTGTCCTCTTTTTTCATTTCCTGTTGCTCTGTTTTCTGCCGCCTCAGTTTGATGGGTTGAGGGGCAGAGTGTATCGTTACAGTGTCCTGTTTTATCCTTTCTTATTTGAAATCAGTAGCCAGTATTCTCTCAATATATTTTATGCCAGCAGCAGCAGCATGACTTTAAGTTGTACTTTGCAGCGCATCTCCAGGTAACATCATTTACTTTTGTCTTTATGACAAGAATGTGAGATAAGCCAGGTTTTTAAAAAAAAAAATTAAGTGCTTTAGAGGTTAAGAGGCAATTTTACTGTTACCTGTTTCCCACATAACCTTTAGTTGAGATTACCTTCTTCAGCGAACTGAGAATTTTTATTAGAAGAGGGGGCCACAAAGGAAAGTAATTTGAGATCTCGGTGTACTTAAAAGTGTGCCTTTATTCAGCATTAGGTGGCAGGTGTACCAGTGAAGAACACCAAGGAATGGAAGAGATTTAGAAATGGAAATCAAGGACTTTCCAGACTAACTGCCTGTAGCAAAGTTACTTCTCATCATTCTTTGACAGGAACTTACTAGATGTTCTGTGGCTTGCCTTAAAATTTACCCGTTTTTTAAAAGTAGTAATTTTTTTCTCAAATTCTAGTTTCTAGACAACTAATTTTGGAATAGTACTTTTTCTGTAATTCAGGGAGTATCTATATATTTTAAAACTGGTCTTTGCTAGTGATGTCATAGTCTTAATATGCTAAGTTTGTATAAAATGTTTTCTTTTGAATGTACCATGCTGTCTTCCTCCTGTATTTAAGGGAACTGTATTTCACTAATCTTGGTAATTACTTTTGTTCATCCCAATTCTTCTCATAGAAGCTGGAATGCCTTCTCCAGAATGGACCAAGAGGAAAAAACAGACTTTGAAAATTGGGCATGGAGGGACTCTGGACAGCGCAGCTCGAGGTGTTTTAGGTAAGAGGAATTTTAATGGAACTGACCCTTAGTATCAGAAGGTAAGACTGGTTGAATGCAGATTAACTCACCGAAGCCATGCCATTTTCAGGCTACTTTGCCATGTCTCACTTCAACTGGATTGTAGCGCTGCCTTCTGAAGAAAGCCTTACAAAATATACAGGGCTATACTTTCACGCTGGATACTTTCATGTGGATAGGGCTTTGAGAAAAGGTTTGTATCTGTGTAGGATACAGTTAACACCACAGGCCTGAGGTTGCTATCGTCAGAAAGCTCTGCTTATAAGGCTTACCCTAGACTGGCATCTGTGAACTTTTGTTTTAGGTGTGTTCCCACCCTTCCCTGGTTTGCTGTGCCTCTGCTGTCTGCATGAACATCTGCTTTGCTTCCTGAAATCTGGAGTTTTGTCCTGCCACATATGCAGAGGGTGCCTGGGTGACCATTCCCCCAAACCTCCAATAAAAACCTTGGGCACTGAGTTTTTGACACGTTTCTGTGAGAGAAATTTGCACATGTGTTACTGCTTTGGTCATTGTTGGAGAAAGGAGCAAGTCCGAGTGCCCCCCTCACAGGAGGGAGGAAACAGGAAGCCTGCGTGTGTATTTCTGCAGTGTATCTCCCTTGTGATGCAGTGGGGTGCTACTATGTGAATCATAAATTTACCCATTTATGAATTTTTGAGTGTGTAGTAGTCATGGGAACCACTAACAAGGTATAAAGCTCTTTTCCTGCCAGTATCTAATATCTGAGATCAGCTTTCTTGAGAGGGTGAACCTAATAGTTCTTAATAATTCTTTTTTAACCCAGAGACCTATTAGTTGATTATTTTATTGCTTATCAAAGAAAAACTGATAGAATTGATGGTGGGGTGATCATTTGTCCTTTTTTTTTCTATCCTTTTTTTCCTCCTAATCTGGCAGAAGTTTTGAAGACTTACCTTTGGATTTCTGAAGTGTAGACTAGGCTAGGGTATATATATATATATATATATTTTTTTTTTTTTTAAGAGAATCAATTTTTATTGAGTTTTTCACATGGCTTTCGTTGCTCCAAAACTCAGCTGTGTATGTGGGTGCTGAGGTTTGAACCCATGTAGTTGCGCATGCCGGGCAAGAGTCGCAACCGCCGAGCCACCACTCCAGCCCCCAGTTTTATTTTTTTAAATGTTGATTGTAACCCATTAAATTGATTTCATGATACATTAATGGACTGTAAAATACTTTGGTACAGACTTCATTCCATTTTATTACAAGTAAAACTAAATACAAGCAGACAGCAACAAAGTCCTAACATAAACTACCCAAAGGAAATGAGTACTTATTTAAGAGAAAAGGAGAAAATTGAAGAAGACAATTGGAATGTATGATTTTGCGTTTTTTTTTTTTTGATTTTGCATTTTCTAATATTATAGATTTTATTTAATTCATGTTGGTGAAAGTACTTTTACTTGAGGTTAAAATTGGAAAGGTCACCAACAAAATGTCATTTTCCCACATTAGAGAACTTGAGTAGACAAGTTTTGATTACTTAAATTACTCTTTCTTGTGGTAGCTCATGATAACAACCACTTATATGGGAGTCATTGGTCTAGAACATTTGTGACTTACACACTTTAAATCCTTTGTTTTACAAAAGAAGAAATAAAGACCCAGAGATAAAGTAACAAGTCCTTTGTCGTCTAGTAAGTGAGTGGCAAAGTCAGGATTTGAATATACATCTTCATTGCCAGGGCCTAGTTATATCACAAGGGTAATTAAGGTTTCAGATGGAATTAATGTTGCTAATCTGTTGATTTAAGGAGATTATCCTGGAATTTCTGGGTGGGTCTCTTGTAATCACAAGGTCTTTAAAAGTGAAAGAGGAGGCAGAAGAGAGTCAGATGTGGCTTTGGAAGCAGAGGTTCCAGTAATGTCATTGCTGGCTGTGAAGAAGGAAGCAAAGAATGTGAGCAGCCTCCAGAAGCTGGAAAAGACAAGAAAAGTCCACTAGGGAGGCTTTAGACGAGTTCTGCCCTGGGACCTCCAGGAAAGCACCCTGCCTTGCCAGCTGTGCACTGTCCTCCCCTCCGCCTCCCCAGTACTGGGATTGAACTCCGGGATGCTCTATCACTGAACTATATCCCCAGCCCTTTTTATTGTTTGTTTTCCAAAGTCACCAAGTTACGCAGGCTGGCCTTGAACTTGTGATTCTCCTGTCTTAGTCTCCAAAGTAGCTGGGGTTACAATTGTGTACCACCATGCTTGGCTTATTTTATTTTTTAATTGACATATAATTGTCTTAATCTACAAGAATCCATTTTGGGTTTCTGACCTCTGGAACTATAAGATAAGAAGTTTGTGTTGTTTTAAGCCACTAATTGATAGTTTGCTATAGCAATGATAGGATACCAACAATCCAATTTATTATAAATCACTTAAGATGGAAAATAAATTTCTACATACCACTTTAAATTTTCTTTTTTTAATTTTTAAGGTTATAATAGTGCAGTGGAGTAATTGTGGAAAGACAAAAAGCAAAGTTGAAAATAAAGAATTCATTTTTCCAATTTCTGTCAACTGTTCTTAACATTTTTGCTTTATTTCCTCTTAGTTTGTTTTTGGATTTTTTTTTTTTTCTTTTCGGTACCAGAGACTGAACCCAGGGGTGCTTTACCGCTGAACCACCTCCCTAGTCCTTTTTATTTTATTTTTTTTATTTTGAGACAAGATCTCTCACTAAGTTGCTTGATCCTCACTAAATTGCTGAGACTGACCTTGAACCTTCCATCCTCCTTCCTCAGCCTCCTGAGCCACTACCACCACACCAGCCTCTTAGTTTTTTATATACACAGATTTTGATGAATGAGCTCTACTGTATATGCTTTTAATTTGCTGTGGTTTTTTTTTATTTAACACTTTTTCATATTAAAAAAGCTCTTTGTAACCTTTTTAATGGCTGCATAAGAGTAAAAAACACAGTTTACCTGTTTCCCTGCTTGAGGTCATTGAGGTTAACAGAACTTTGTTAGTGGAACTGGTTTTGTGAGGAGCGTTTTCTATGAATAGGACCTTTGCTTTGCTTTGGATTAAGGTAGACTCCTAGAATTGGGCCTTTTAAAATGGCAAAGAGCATGTTGTAGAACGAGATAAATGATAGTAGAAACCACGAACGGTAGGAAGCTTTGGAAGTGTGTGGGCAGTGCCACTGCCTGCCCTGAAGTGGCTGTCACCATAAACTGTGATTTGAGAACAGGATACTCAGACATTGAGTGGGTCTGGAGACAGTGGTTTTGTTTTTGTTTTTTGAGTAATACTGAAACCTTAGGAGATAAAGAGTGGTAATTGTGAGAAACCCGCATTTATCCATCCTTTAAACTCTACACCTTTCCGAAGGCTCATCTTTGCTTTTCACAGGAACTGCTTTCTTCTGTCATCACCTGCACTGACCTTTTCAGGTTCAGCTGAAATGCTGTGTCTACGAGTGAGGCCTGTCCACTTGCTTCTTTTACGCTGCTAATGTAAAAGTTTCTTTTTCTTTTCTTTCTTTCTTTCTTTTTTTAGAGAACAGGACAGTGAGAGACAGAAAGAGAGAATCAGTTTTATTTAGTTTTCATTTTGGCCTTTGTTGCTCCAACATATCGTTGTGTACATGGTGCTGGGGTTCGAACCCACAGACTCACACATGCCAGGCAAGCGCCGTAACCGCTGAGCCACCACTCCAGCCCCAAACTTTCTTCATGTTAACATCTGTCTCCTGAAACTTGGTCTTATGTATTTCTGTGTCTGTACAAAAGGTGCTGAATATGATTTTGAACGATCAAATGGAGGAAAAAATGCTGAGCAAAATTTCTGTTAGGAATCTGTGCCTTGAATTTTTATTCAGTCCTTCAATGAAGAGGTGTTGGCTGGGACTCAACTCCAGATGATTTTTCTACATACCACTTCTATATTAATTTTCCCCAAATTTTACTGCCACTGGTCATGTAGCTTCCATGGGTCTTGTTTTTCTTGCATATAAAATGAGAGGGAACTCTGAAGATATTTTCCTTTAAATGTATACTTCTGGATCACTTGATTAGCTCAGGAACATCAGTTCAGCATTTCAATCATTCAGCCATGATAAAGTCAAATATGTCAGCCTGCTTTTATTTTATTTTTGCTACTGGGGATTGAGCCCAAGGGTGCTTTACCACAGGCCTACATCCACAATCTTTTTTTTTTTTGGACACAGGGTCTTGCTAAATTGCTGAGGCTGGCCTTGAACTTGTGATCCCCCTGCCTCAGCCTTCCAAGTCACTGGAATTGATTACAGGCTGCACCACTGTGCCTGGCATCAGCCTACTTTCAGATACCCTTTATTCTGGTTGATAAACGCGTGTGCTCTTCCTTGTGTCTGAGAGTTTGTGCAGCTCCTTCTGCAGAACGTGCTTCCCTGTCCACATGTTTAAATCCTATGTGTGTTCAAGGCCTCACTGCTCTGTTGCTGTTTGGAGTGGTCTCAGACATTTAGGGTGCTCCTTTGGCCTCCTGCTATTTTTTTTTTTTTTTTTTAATTTTTTCATCTGGTTTTTCCTCCACTTAGTTGTCTATGTGGTGCTAGGGACTGAACCTGGGCCCTCATGTGTGCCAGGCAAGCACTTTACTGCTCTACTCAGCCATCTCTCCCATCCCCTTCTGTGGTCATTTCAATGCTTAATGGTATATACTCATATTGTTTAGCCTTATTCACTCATTCCTTCAGGCAATAATTTTTGAGAGCTGCGATTTCTTTTTCTATGTGCTGTTTTACCCCTGAGTTTATAAGTGCTTTCAAAGTTGGGAAATGTGTCTCAGTCGTCTTTGTTGGTCCCTTGGAAATAGTAGTTGTTCAAAGAGTATTGATTAGGGACTCATTTGAATGGAATCAAATTGCATTGAATCTTTGTTGTTGTACAAAGTTTTTGCCTCGCATCCTGTCATTTGGAGGATATTGTGCTCCTCAAAGCATACTGAAGGCGGACAGTTTTTGGTCTTAGTCCTGGAGCTAATGTGACTCTCTACATAGAGACGAAGGATCAAAAGGAATGAACACCATAGAAAGGGTTTGGAATTGACTTATGAATGAGTTGGGTCTTGAGCTGGGCTTAGAAGGTTGAATTTGAATACTAAGGAGTTGGTACTATAAAATTTGGAATCTTATTAGGGTTGTTGGGAGTTTTGCTGTATGCAAAACAGGATTTCAGGAATAGTTATGAAATGGTATGGATTGGAAGAGGAAGGGACAGGTTGTAGAACTGTCTTGTTTGCAGAGAGTTAGGCCCATGGCAGTCGGAGGCAAGCACATGAGCTAGTGGCAGGGGATGAAAAGATGACAGTTTGGTTTGAATTTTAACTCCATCCTGTGTTAATTATGAGATGCTGGGCAAGGTTCTTAGTCTCTGTGCCTCACTCTTCTCATCTGTAAAATAGGGACAATTATATACCTTTTTAGGGTTGTTATGAAGATTAAAAGAGACAGTGAATGAAAGGCAGAGTGGAAATGACATCTGCTCTAAATAGTGATGGTTTTTTCAGTTTGTCAGTCATTGCTCCATGTTTCTTCTGAATTCTGAATTGTGTAGTTATATTGTGGACTTAAACGCAGTTGTATTCACTGATGACAAATACACCAATTCCATAGAAGTTTGCCTGCTATTAAGTGATGATTAAATCCTTGCCTAATGAAATGTGTGGTTGTAAGGATAGTGTTTGAAACTGAAGAGCCAGAATTCTGTAGGCCATTGTACTTTAGAGTTGGTCTACGTTAAAATACATTCTCTAGACCTTTATGTTAGCCTGTATTTTCCTTTGTTAGGTTGATTTGTTTTGTTTCTCTTTTCTTGATTGTGTCCTGCCAGGCACTAATTATCTTTAAATGGTTCGTTAGCTAGGATGATGGCTTTTGCTTTGTTTAATAATGAACTGTCAAGATCTCATCAAACCACTTCACTTGAACACGGTTAATTGCACCATGTTTATTTCACTGGTGCCCATATAAAATTCTAGTGAGTTCTTTGAGGTTGTCCTAAAACTTCATTACATAATTGGCTGGGTTGAGGTTTCTGTAGTGTTTAATATTTTGAGAATGGGAAAAAGGTCTCTCCCATTCCCTCTTCAGAGTTCTTTGGTTTCATGAAAAATTAACTGACGGGAGTAATAGGGATCCTCAAATTGTGTCAGCTATATGCTCTTTCCAACTTTACATTACATCGGCCAGGGAATTATGACCGAAATATGTAGATATGTTTAAAGCCTACTTTTTAAAATGGAGTATCATAGTATTTCTTTTCTTTGATTTGTAGTGGTTGGAATTGGAAGGGGAACAAAAATGTTGACCAGTATGTTGTCAGGATCCAAGGTAAGACTCTTAGAATATTTTTCTTTTTGCTTTAATGCTTTTCTTAATAGCTAAACTTTGAATTTTTTCAATTAAAGAATAAACAGATTTTATGGAAAGTGTCATTCATATTCATCACAGTGTCTACAAACATGATTCAAATGTTGAGATTATAAATTAAAAACCAAATTAGATTCAAAGAAACAAGTGTCTGCAGTGCCCATAATTTAAAAAATTATACCTGGTTTTTTTTTTTTTTTAAACATAATCATGTTTCTTAGATGAAATCAAATTTACAGGTTATAAATTGTATTGGTAGTTTTTTTTAAACATTAGAATTTTTATAAAAATAATAGCATTTTGTAAACTATGTACTTTATAACAAAATCATACTTTTAATGGTTACAAATGTTTATTAAAGAAAACAATGTGGCCTCAAGATGTTAAATTGTATGTTCATCTATGAATGCAGCCTTGACTAGGTCCAAAAGCACTTTTTAGGCCCATGGCAGAAGAGAGGAGGGTTGTCCAGGCAAGAGAGGCTGGAAGCATGTGGACTGCACTGGGCCTTGAGTATACCAGGAAGGACAGCAAAACACACCAGAGTGCCAAAGTAGTTGACCTCCCTGGAAAGACCACTCTATCTCCTCCAACTCCCACAGAGACACTTCTTCATACACTGTAATTGGCAGTTGGGGCTGGGGGCCAGAGAAAATACCAATGAAAGAAAGATTACTAGAAGGTAGAGGAGAATTTCCCCAAGTTCCTGGAATAACTTTGTTTGAAAACCCCTGTTCTAAATGTGATATAAATAGTTGGTAAATTGACTTTTATCTTAATTGTTTCTTAAAAAATAAACGTGTGGTCAAAGACTGTTTAAATGAATTTCTAGTTCATTGCAGACTGACGGATGACTTTTGTGAAATGTAATTAAAATGTTATGGCAGTGTCAAATTGCTACATAAGTTTTTAAACACCCTGTTTTCTAAACTTGTCTCCTTAACGGTACTGTCTTATGGACCTCATTGGGAGTGGCAGTGGTCTGCGTAAGCTTTTCTTAAAATGAAAGTCCTGGAATGTCAGTGGGCTTAAAAATCTGTGCCTTTCAATTGAAAGGATCTTAGTGCCTTAGATAAATGAAAACTTTCAATGTGGCTTGCTCTTCAAAACACTGGTGTTGAGAAATCGCAGAATACAGAAACTGTTAGGATGGAAGCATTTGACTGTCTCCCAGTAGATTTATACATTCTGCTTCCATTCTAAGGCACAGAACTTAGTGTTTCTTTTTTTCCCCCACATTTTTTATTGATGCATTATAGTTGTACATAACAATGGGATTTGTTGTTATATTTTCGTGACATGCGCACAGTATAACAACATAATTTGGCCAGTGTCTGTCTCTCCCTTGCACTACCCCCCTCACCTCCTCCCACTCCCTGATCCCTTTGTTCTGCTGATTTCCCTTTTATTATTATTATTTTTCCTTTTCCAGTTTTCATTGATTGCATGGGAACTATTTAGTATCTTAGATGTGCAAAATGTACTCAGCATTCCTTCCCCTTTTCCCTCCCATCCTTCTTCCCTCTCCCCTTCTCTTTCCTCTACTAGACTTCCTTTAGCTTGCCTATTAATTTGTATTTGAATGATTCTTCATGTAAGCATCTATTTCTGATACAGGTTTTTTTTTTTGTTTTTTTTTTTTTTAAAGAGAGGGACAGTGAGAGAGAGAGTCTGAATCAATTTTGTTTTTCGTGTGGTTTTCGTTTCTCAGACACTTGGTTGAATACGTGGTGCTGGGGTTTGAACTCACGTACTTGTGCATGTCGTGCAAGCACCGTAATCGCTGAGCCACCGCTCCTGCCCCTGATACAGGTTTTTGCCAGTTGCTTAATTTTTGTTTCTCCAAAATATAAATAATAGTTATTTAATAAGGGAATGTTATTTTCTTTTTTTCACATTACTTGATATTTTCTGAAATCTTTGTGACAAACAAGTCATTTTTATATTAAAAACAAAGCAGATATGTTTACATTAAGGAGTTTGGGTTTTTACCCCAAAGATAGAACCTGTTGAGTTCATTGAAATATTTGTTATTTACCCCTCCCTCTAAAACCACAAACATATACAACACATTGTGTGTTATTGAAAGATTTTACGTGTACATTCCAGGCATATTTTCAGGAATGTGACCACAAGATGGTAACACATCACTGGCTGTGGTTTAGTTTTGCTACAGACCCTTCTATGTCATGCAGTGACATCTGGGATCTTCATAAGACTAACTTAAATAGAATATCCCAGTTATATTTTGTTATAGAAACCTAGTTTTTAGGTGTCTTGTCTCAAAAAGATGTATCATTATCTTGCTAGCTGGTTATGTTTCTTCTACTTTTATATTATGTGTGTGTTGAAAGAACTGAATAATTTAAATTTTACCTTTAAGTCTGTTGAAGGTACTTTTTGACTTTTTTTGACAAAAGTAGTTAAAAACTATTAATGAATATTGTTCTGATAGTTTTGTTGTTGGTTTTACTACTACAGAAAACCTTAGAGATCATCTTATCCAGTGACTTCCTTTAGTTTTTTGACCCATAGCAAAAAATTAATTTTATGTCATGACCCTATGTACACATATAGATATAAAAGTAAAAATTTCATTGAATAGCTTTAACCCTAGGCATGATGTACTTTTAATATTTTTTATTTTGTTTCATTTAAAAAGCATTGGTGGCTATAGCCTCCTGACGTAACCTGGATGTGGTGTTCAACCTAATGTTTACTTTTCCACTTCTGTTTTTATAGGTGTTTGTTTCTTTCACGGCATTACTAGAAAAATTGCACTATAGTTTGTGCTGAGTAGAGTTACTTTAAGAGTAGAAATATTTCACTCAGGATGACTAGATACTCAATATTTTTTATGTGGGCATACTATAACTCACCCCTTCCTCACCATCAAGTTCTAGTTGGAAACAGTGCGAATTGAACATGGCTAACAATCTTTCTAAAGAATCAAGAAACATCCTTGGAATTCTTTCATCATAGTGGCACTTCCCAGATGTACGGTAATTAATGGATAGAGTGTTGGACTTCTTAGTAAAATCTATAGGCCTTCAGGTTATTTTGCTTCCATCTGTAAAGGACAGCAGCTATTCAGACCACCCTGAATAAGTTCAGATCAGGGCTTAAAAGTTAAGGAAAGAGCCTGTGTTCCTCATTATCTTGTCCTCTGTCTTACAGTAACATTTGTTCTAACAATGATCCTGTTTCTCAAGTATTTTATTTATTTATTTTTTTTTTACTACGTGCTTTTTGGGTTTACATATAATATGTGTAAAAAGCATCTGAATTTTTCTTTATAGTGCCTTTGCAGAAATTGCTTAATAATGTTATTATTCCTGAGTATTTTACCTCAGGATTCATCAAATACTTTCTCTCCTGAGCTCCAGGTCTCCTAGATTTCTGTAGCTGCATGTTGAATAGACACCTGAAATCAATTTTACACATGCACGTTCTGTTGGAAATCTTGGATACAGTTAATTTCATTTCTTCATTCCTAGCTGTGATTCCTGGTGCTATACACAAAATATGATACTCCTCAGAAAGAGAAAGCATTCCAGTTCTTTAAGGGAGAGTGAATTTCTGGGCTTAAAGTCAGAAAGAAATTTCTTACAACAGGAGATACCGAATGACAGATTGTTGGTCTTAAATAGTTTACAGCAGATGTAGAAGCAAGTCTGCATAAAGTATAATTCAGGCAAAGTGGCGCTGAGGCTGATGTTTTATCTGGCCTATCTTGATCTAGATAGTGGATCTAGATTAAAGCAAGGCGTTAGTCCCTCCATCCCTAAATTAGACTCTGGGCAGTTACTCAGCAAAAGCTGGACAACAGGTGTTGTACTTTGAAGTACCATCTTTGAGGTTTAAGATTGCTATTTTTATTAATTTTCTGTACTGATTATTGGTTACTTTGTAGATGTTATAGAAATTAGATGAGCAGATGGAAGAGTTGATGTCCTATTATGAAAACTTGAATCTAAGTATAAAGTTATCCCTGTATCGCTGTGGCAGTAAACCATAGTAGAACCTGCAGGCAAAGCCAGCTTTTTCCCGGAAGCAGCTTCATATCACCTCCAGCAACTGTGCAAGTGTTATCATTGGGGGTGCAGAGTTTCCCACCCAGCATGTGGTCAAAGGACAGAGGCTTTCTCTAAGAGCACGCTAGCATTTTTAAGTTAACCAGTCATGAGAACTTGGAAATGTGACTTGAATAATGTTCTGCAAACCTTAGCCAGGTCTTTTTAAGATTCCAGCATTCTAATCAGCCCTCTCCAGAGGGTAGTACAATTTGTGTCTTTTCTATACCCCTTATGAATATTCATTTATTTTGTAAGTGCTATATTGAAAATTTTGAAGGGCTTACACTTAGGCACTGTGAAGAACGGTTCCTTCTTAATGAAGACATTCAAAGCCACATGATTTTTGGCTTGGTATAATTTTAAAAAATATCCTTCCTCATCCTGAATAATATCCATCTTTTTGTTTTATTTGTGAAACTTGGAATAAAAACTTTTGAAATCAAGCTTCAGAAAATGATTGCATACAGAACACTTTCTGTATACAGAAGGTCGTCTTTCTCCTGAAGGGTGTGGAAGGTGATTTGCTTAGGTTTCCAGCTAACATCTGCTGTGGGGCTCAAGGAACTTGAAGATGGTAGAGTGGAATAGTATAAGCAGGAAACCACAAGTCCCAAAGAGTGAGCACACGGTTCACTGGAATGTTCTACAGGACCTGTTTTGTTGTAGTAGAATTATGGTGTAGTGAATGTAGTAGTAGGATCCACAGTTCCCAGGCATATATTCCAGGAGAATTAACAGCTCTAAAATCTACTCTGTGTATCGTTCAGGCCAGTGAAAGGAAGTACTTTAGGGCCCACAGGATAAATCGGTAGGATTATAGTCTACATTTTTATGTCTTTTTTTCTTTTGGTGGTTAGGCTTTGTTTCAGCTGGCGGTTTAACTGTCTGGGTTTTCTAAGTGCTTTATGGTAATTGGATAGTATTAAAGGGTAGTTATCATTAGATGCTTGGGCACGGTAAAACTAGAAAGCAGCTATGATTTAGATCATTGGATCAGAAAATGTGAGGTCACCAGATGCGCAGTGACACTGTTGCCCTCAGGCCTAATGGAATGTGAATGTGTATGTAGATATTAGTGTTTTAAACATTTTTCAGCTTTTATTTCTAATATAAATACTGGCAATGTACAACATTTCTTAATAAATTGTGACAGTCTCTTAGAAAGTTTTGAGTGTGCTTAGAGATTCTGAAACTAAAATGTTTGAGAACTGATGGCTTCGATATTATCTCCCCTAAAAAGAGTCCAGCATGCATCCAGATACAAAATAGCTGTGAGACTTGGAATGATTTGTGACTTGGCATATAACAATCTAGATGTCAAAAATTAGGGTGAAATGTGAAGAATTGCACACGTAGGAGCTTTCCCAGCTTGTGTGTATTCTATCATCAATTTCTTATTAAGCTGCCACTGCATTTCAATTTAGTAAGGAACACAATAGAACAACAATGCAAAATTCTGCTAATAGATTTTTAATTTGAGAACTCAAGGATCAATATGTAAAATACACATGGAAGACGTGTGGATAATGATGTGCCAAGCACTGCGGTGTGAGAGCTTGCTAAGATAAGCCATTGGCAGCAGCCCTTGTCTGTTTAACCACTGCAGTTTTTTGTTTTTAAGAGAGAGTGTTTCAATTTTTATTATTTTTCATCTGGTTTCTTAGTTGCGCATGTGGTGCTGGGGTTCAAACCCAGACTTCAGAAACACCAGGCAAGTACTCTACCACTGTTCCACCTCTCCAGCCCCTTCCAGTTTTTATGGTTGTCTTACCTCTTGTACTACAGCCACCTAGAGGCCTAGAGCACTATAATTTCACTAGTATGTGTTTGTCTCACAGGCACCTAGGAGAACAGTTTATACATTCATAGTCCTTAAGAAATGTGATGGAATTTGTAGGTTTGCTATACATGTCATTCTTTTTATGTGCACAATTTGTATTGAGCACCTCCTTTTAGCTATGTTTTGGGGGTGGGATGGATTAACTGTGTGGCTTTGAAAGATGAACAAGGTTTGATCCATAGAGAAGAGAGGAAGCTCAAGGCCATGGAAGTAGTTTGTGCCAAGGCACAGGACACCCAAAATCCAAAGACCAGAATGGGCCTTGCACCCTGGCAAGCATGCTTAGTCCCCCAGTTACTGTTACAAACCCAGAGTAATAGATACAGTTGTAGCCCAGTTTGCAAGATTATACTGTGCTTTTCTTACACAGCGGTGGCACTGAGGATTGAGCCCACGGGCACTGTAGGTACTCTACCACTGAGCTGTATCCCCATCCATTTTTATTTTTTATTTTGAGACAGGATCTCACTGAGGCTGACCTCAGACTTACAATTTTCTGGCATCGGCCTCCTAAGTGCTCTAGGACCTGGCTTAGCCAACTACACAGACATCTAAGGGAAAAGTCAGAGCACTTTGTTACTTTACTATTTCATAGAAGAACTCTCTATAACCAGATCAGTCAGTCACTAACCACTGTTACTGTGACTCATTCTATACCCTCATCGCTCCCCCCGCCTATAATAATAATGATAACTATTGTTCTGTTGCTTGCCAGGGCCAGGTTCTATTGTAAACTCTTCTCATGATACTCACTGTTATTCCCCATCCTCTTTTTTTTTTTTTTTTTTTAAGAGAGAGGGACAGTGAGAGGGAGAGAGAGAATCCATTTTGTTTAATTTTCATCTGGTCTTCATTACTCTGACACATTGTTGTGTACATGGTGCCGGGGTTTGAACTCATGTCCTTGTACATGCCAGGCAAGTGCTGAAACTGCTGAGCTACCGCTCCAGCCCGATTTTCCCCATTTTAAGTTGAGTGACTGATGATCGAGCCCATCAGTCTAACCTGACCTCTTGACTACTTGCAGAGGACGAAGAGTTCAGGTCCAGTCAGTTTGAGCTGAGCTTCCTCTCTCCTTGCTCCTCCCTGCTCTTAATTTTTGTCAATCCTAGTGAAATTAAAAAAAAATTAATTCATATGCATTGGAACAATTCCCTTCTTCATTTTAAAAAAAAATTTAAGCTATGTGATATGAAGGTGATTTCATCAAAGATCTTAGGGTGCTATATATAGTATCTGTATATTTATGAGATTTTAAATTAATTGGTTTTTTTTTCATTTTGTGTCAGTTCCTTCATTAGCAAAATAAGTTTGCCATTCAGAAACTTCTTTCTGCAAAACACTTTGAGTTTTCTCTTTTAAAATCATGTGGAAATAATAATCCTTGCACTTTCCTCACTCCTTGTTGCTTCAAATAAGTAGTGAAAAGAATGTGTACTGCAAGTGTGCCCTGAGATGAGGACTAACACAGTCCTTAGTTGTCTAAGAAGGATCTAATTCTTTTGTGTATAATGATCAGTTCTGGGAACTGACTTTTCCTTTCAGAGAGCTTTAGTATCAGTTGTTTTATTGAGAAAACACACATGATAGTTAAGTGCACTACCCCTGCTGTTCTAGTTTTGCTCTTTTTCTACATAACTTTTGTTTAAATGCGTGATGTAGCTACTAAGCCTGGTATTCATATTTTATATAAGAAGTAATGAGGGGCTGGAGCAAGTGGCTCAGCAGTTATGGCACTTGCCTGGCATGTGCAAGGACATGGGTTCAAATCCTAGCACCATTTACTCAATGAAGTGTCAGAGCAACGAAAGTCACATGAAAAACTAAAAATTGATTCTTTCTCTCTGTCTCTCTCTCACACACCCCTCTCTCTTTAAGAAAAAAAGTAATGAATTGGGTTATTTAAAATTAATTTTAATTGTTTGTGTGGTCCAAATTCTTGTGATGGCCATGTTGTGATTTATTGCATCATTCTGTCTACTGGGTAGAACAGTTGTCCCCTGATACCTCTGGAGGATTGGTTTCAGGACATCTGCATATACCAAAATCCATGAATACTCAAATACTTTATATAAAATGGTATAGTTTTCACATATAAATTAAGTACATCCTCCATATACTTTAAATCATTCCTAGATTATGTATGATACCTAGTACGATGTAAATGGTGTCCAGATAGGTGTTAAGCTGTATTGTTTAGTGAATAATGACAGGTTTGTACATGTTCAGGATAGATGTGATTTTGGAGGGTAACATGTTAAATCTGTGATTGGTTGAATTTGGAGATGCAAAACTCATAGATATAGAGAGCCAAATATATTTGAAAATTTTCCTTAAAAATAAATTACCTAGTATAAAAATGATTTTAGAAATTTGTTTGAAATAGCAGTATGTTTATAAGCCATAATTATCATTAAAATTGGGTTTTTCTCTCTCATGTTGGTCAGTATGGAAAGTTTGTGAATGTTCCTCAGTTTGCACAAATGCTTCCCACCCATCAGAAACAAAGAAGCCAACTAAACAATCTCAGTGTGTTTTGCCTTCATTCTGTGTCAGGTTGGTAGTAATAGTACAATTCTGTATACCCTTCAAGCTGTGCATGACAGTTTTCCACTTCCTCATGCCCCACTTTTCTTGTTTCCCTTCCTCTAGAGGTACATTGCCATTGGAGAGCTGGGGAAAGCCACTGACACACTAGATTCTACTGGGAAAGTGACAGAAGAGAAACCCTATGGTATGAAGCTCATCTAGTATGTTCCTCCTTGTAAATGTTTAGAGAAAGTTTCTGTGATTGCAGAATTTAAAAATAAGTCTCTTATGTTTCCAGTGATTTTATTAATGTGCTTGTTTTTGTGGTGCTGGGTATTGAACCCAGGGCCTCATACATGGTAGGCAAGTGCTTTACCACTGAGCTACATCCCCAGTCCCTTTTTATGTTTTGTTTTGAGACAGGGTCTCACAAGTTTGCTGAGGCTGACCTCAAACTTGTGATCCTCCTGCCTCAACTTCCCTCAAGTATTGGAATTACAAGTTATGCCACCATACCTGGCATCTAGTGATTTTAGTTCTCATTTCTTTTAGTTAAGAAGGTTGGGACTAGAGGGCTGGAGCAGTGGGAGGCTAAGTGGTTATGGCACCTGTCCAGCATGCTAGAGTACTTGAGTTCAAACCCCAGCACCATGTATACAGCAAAGTCTCAGAGCAACGACAGCCATATGAAAAATTAATATTGTTATTGTTTCTCTCTTTCTCATTCTTTCTCTCACTGTCCCTCTCTTTAAAAAAAGAAAGTTGGGACTAGGCTAGAGCGGTGGCTCAGAGGTTGGAGCGCTTGCCTGGCATTGGCGACAACCCAAGTTCAAACCCCACTACATACACAACTAATTGTCAGAGAAATAAAGGCCAGGTGGAAAAATTAATCCTTTTTCTCTCAAGGGAAAAATAAAAAAAGGTTGGGACCTTCTTTTTTTTTTAATCACATTCTTGCTAATCTGGTAAGGATTTATGAACAAAGGCTTTTTATGATTTCCGTCTTTTTGTATAATGAATTTATGTAATGTTCAAGTAACTCCCTTGCCAAAAACATTTGTAACTAGGATTAAGGGTGTTTCTCCCTAGCAGATGAGAAACGAAGCAGAGATACTTTCTTGCTAGATTTTACCTGTGTCTTTTTAAATTTGTAAGGAATAATTATTTCTTAGCTGTTAAAATAAATGTGCCAAGGTAGGACTTTAAAACTCATTGTCTTATACTTGGGGAGTAAAATGAGTGACAGGAAAAGCTCATTGTCTGAAGTAAAGAGAACTCAGTGGGGCCCACCTTAATTTTTCCGCCAGTTCTTTCACTACTTTCAGGAAGCACAGATAAATGAATTGGTCTCCTAGCAACTCTCCCAGTGCTGTGCTATTGATAATGCAGCAGTTGCCGGTTTGTGAGTTAGCTCACCTGCATTATTATGTCACCAATTGCGAGATATTTGTAGGCGTTCTGGGTTTTCCCCCATGTTTAGTGCTCTCTTCTTAATCTGGCTTCAGGCAGTCGAGCATCTGGCTTCCCTATGTTTTTGTGTTGACAGTCCTTACAAATTGCCCCAGGAGCAAGACCAAGCTTTTTCTTGTCCATAATGGGTTTACTTTATGTTGTTAACATTTTTATGGAGCTTAGTATCCTGCTCAATTATCAAAGTAATGAAAAGAAAAATCACTCATTTATTTCTAAGTCTTTCTACAATTGCATGTCGAATTATCCTTGAAATTATTAGCAGTATTAGCAAACAATAGCAGATCCTCATTTACTTGAAATGCAACTATAACCTTCATCTAGGAGACTTAAGATTAAAGATACCAGGGCATTAGGAAGATAGAAGAGATTTAAGAGACTATTAACATATACTGACGGTGTATGTGTGTGTGCATATATATAAGTCTCCAGTCTCTCTCTCTGCATTTGCCAAGTGTAAATAAGGAAAGTGAGTGATATTCAGGCAGTGTCCTAGGGTGGTATAACTAAGGTTAAGTGTAGCAGAGCTGTAGACTAAGCAAACCTGAGTTTAATCGTGTAACTAAGGTTAAGTGGAGCAGAGCTGAGTTTAATCGTGTAACTAAGGTTAAGTGGAGCAGAGCTGAGTTTAATCGTGTAACTAAGGTTAAGTGGAGCAGAGCTGAGTTTAATCGTGTAACTAAGGTTAAGTGGAGCAGACCTGAGTTTAATCGTGTGACTAAGGTTAAGTGGAGCAGAGCAGACCTGAGTTTAACTTCTAGTTCAGCCGCTTTTCTAGCTGCGCACCTTTGAAAATTTCTTAGTCTCTTTGTTTGTTTTCTCATTTCCAAAATGATGATAATGAGACCAACTTCACAGTCCTGAGGACTGATCAGAAGAAAATGGATATAGGGTCACATAAATGAATCATGAGGCTCTTGTAGTAGTTCTGGCAGAGAAGTGGTGGCAACTTGGACCAGGGTGGTGGTAGTGGTAGAGAGGGAAAATTTCAGATCAGAATAGTGGTCAGTAAGTGCATTTAGTGGGACTTGCTGATGATTGATTAGATGGGGATAGTAAGGAAGTTGTCATCCATGACCTAGGGTGTGGGAGTTTTAAACTGGTTACATGATGCTGCAATTCATTGAGTAGGGGATATTAGAATAAGATTATGGTGAGAAATACCTAAAGCATACCTTTTCTTCCTAGCCCTCAGCATTTCGGAATTAACTTTACCCTTCATTGCATAATTTGTAATTTTATTTACTTGCCTTAAAGAAACTTAAGTTTGCTAAAGTAATCTCATTATAATGTTGTAATAATTCAGAGAACACACCTGTAATCCCAGCAACTTGGGAGGCTGAGGCAGGAGAATCACAAGTTCAAAGCCAGCAACTTAGCAAGGCCCTAAAAAACGAGGGCTGGAGATGTGGCTCAGTGGTAAAACAAAAACCGTGAGACCCTGATCAAGAGAGCTTGGTACAGTTTATTGAATAGTATTTGTAGTCCCGGAAAATGAGAGCTCAGACAATTTCGCAGATTGGCATGATTTTTCCAAGTGCATCAAGTGTTTACTGTCTATCAAAGCTGCTAAAGCAGGTACCAAGGGGGAATATAAAATGAATATAGGACTTAGTGTGTGTCCTTAAGGAACTTAATGTCTAATGGAAAATTCTGACTTAGTTCTTGACCTTCTGAGAACAAATTCTGAGGCCTATGAGCAATATTCTGTTTGCCTTCATTACTATTCTGAAATAAAATTCAGAAATACTCCACCCTACCTATTTATTTTCTCAAAAAAATATAATTCAGTGTTTTAGTTAGCTTTTTTGCTGCTGTGACTAAAGGACCTGACAAGAACAATTAAAGGAAGAAAGGTTTATTTGGGGGCTCAGTTTCAGAGGTCTTAGTCCATAGGTGGGCGACTATTCCTTGGACTTGAGTTGAGGATGAACTTCATGGCGGAAGAGTGTGGCAGAAGGAAGCAGCTCCCATAATGATCGGAAGTGGAGAGAAAGACTCCACTCACCAGAATCAAAATATGTATCTGAAAGCCATGCCCCCAATGACCCACCTCCTCCAGCCACACGCAGCCTACAGTTACAAATTAATTCCCATTAGGGGATTAACTCACTCATGGTTAAGGCTCTCATAACCTAGTCATTTCACCTCTGAGTCTTCCTGCATTGTCTCACATGCGCTTGTGGGGGACACCTTTCATCCATACCATAGCATACAGTGAATGAAATGTAAAGAAAAACGAAAGTTACTTATAGTAAAATAGGTATGGTGATATGTTAATGCACAGGTGTTACAGTGTTGGAAGTCTTCATGATGATGTTCACACTTACACAGAAAAACTTAATGGCATAAGTACAAATGCAGACTCAGATAGGTTTATTTTTTTACAAACTCAAGACTAGAAAAATCAATATAAATGGAATTGGACAAAACATTATTTTGTGTTCAAATGTAAAATGAAGTTAAATTCTAGCCTTAGGTCATTATAAATTGGTTCCACCAATTTATAATGAATATCTGGCAGACATCCAGAAGTCAGGCATTACGTAGGACAAAGAACTCTTCATTATGTTCCACAATCCTACATATTGCAGGACATCTAGCATGCCTGGCCCCACCCATTAAAGGCCACTGGAGCTGCCCCCGTGACCCAGTCATTGTAACCACCGAAATGTGGTTCTTAGTTGACCTGTCCAGACCAGTTGGTGTTTGGATGAGGTTGCTACGGCACTCTGCAGTCAATGGTGGATGAGCTCCCTTACACCATTTGTCCTAACTGCACAAGCACTGTGTTTAACTGTTGTATCAGATAACTGAAAGTAAGCTTAGAGGAATAACAATATGAGTCTGGCTTAGTAGACTTCAAGTTCAAATCATATGAACAGGGCTCTCCTTTTATTCTCTATTGTAATGCCTTCTGTTATTCCTAAATAGCATTTTTCACTGCTTACAAATATACCTGTATGTGTTAATCCCTTGAGCTATGAGGCTGAAACCATGTCTTTTTTGGTCCCCACTATAGTCTTGGTATATTTTGTGGCATATAGAATAGAACAGTTAGTGTGTGAATGAGTAAGGCAGGCCACAGAAGCATTCTCAGTGAAAATGACAGTAGGTAAGTCCTAGGAAAGGCCACATAGCTTCCACCTTCTGCTGTGCTTTCTCCTCCACAGCTGGGCATTAATTCTCAGTTCTTCTGCCGGTTTCTCTGAGGACACTAGGCTCTTGGCCTCTGGGCTACATGTGAGCCCAGCTTCTGGGAAGCCCTATCTGCCCTTGCAATGGGATTGGCTTTTCTATTCCTCTTTCACTTTTTTTGAGATAAGAAATGTAAAAGTGAAGTGATATTTCAAGCTTATCACCTATTCTAAACAGATTCTGAGACAGGATGTTACTAGTGGTCCCAGCTAATGCAGCTAATGCAGCTGATGGGAGCGGCTTCTCAGGCTGGTTTTTTTTTTTTGTTTGTTTGTTTTTTTTGTTGCCCATGCTTCAGGAGCTTATGGTACAGGAAGCTGAAGAGTTGAATTGGGTCTCAAATTGCAATTTAATAGGGCACACCTTGTAGTTGGGCTAGTACTGGGTATTAACTTTGTACTTAAAGTTTTTTGTTATAAAGTATTGCACAAGTAAAGAAAAGTGAACAATGGATATATTTATATCTTAATTATCACAAAGCAAACATTGATGGAGCTACTAAGAAATACAAGATTCTGGGGCTGGAGGTATAGCTCAGTTGGTAGAGTTCTTGCCCAGAGCATATGCGAGACCTGGGCTTGATCCTCAGTAAAAAAAAAAAAAAAAAAAAAAAGAAAGAAAGAATGAAAAATAATTGAAAAAGAAGTAGAAGATTCCCGGAAACCCCTCTTATTCCCCATGGCAGTCACGTCCCCCTCCTTTTCCAAACATAACTGCTATTCAGACTTCCAACATTTGGTGATAATTCTTAAACAGTATGTGTCCTTTTGTGCCCAGATTCTTCCACTTACACACACACACACACACATGCATACACACATGCATACACACACTCTACAACACTCTTTGTGTGTGTTACTGGGAATCAAATCCAGGGTCTCCTGCACTATAGATAGGCAAGCGCTCGCTGTACAGCAGAACTACACCCCAGCCCTTTAATTGGTCCAGTTTACAAGTCTTTGCTATGGGTAGTCTTTTTTAGAACATTCCTCCTACTTAAAGGCATGGCGAGATTTTCTATGGTGTAAAAATTTTTTATTGCTTTGCCTTTCATATTGCGTCCCTCATTCTTTCACGTCTCGTTCCTGATTGTAATCCATCGTTTTTCTTACTGGGAGATTCACTTGGCCTTGCACTTTCTCTGCTGCTCCGCCATTCAGACCTGGGTTTGTTTGGAATCCATTTTGTTATGTAGGTGAATTGGTCTGTCGTTGTGTTAACACTAAACTACCTTAATTGCTATGGTTTTGGAATAAATCTTAACGTCTGGAAAATGTCAATTCTTAACAGACTTTTTCTGGCGATCCGTTGCTGTTTTGTTTTTTAAATTTTATAGCTTTCTTATTTTAATCTTTTTTTTTTTTTTAAAGAGAGGACTGAGAGAAAGAGAGAGAGACAGAGAGAATCAATCTTTATTTTAGTTTTTCACATGGCTTTCATTGCTCTGACACTTAGTTGTGTATATGGGTGCTGGGGTTTGAACCCGTGTACTTGGGCCAGGCAAGCACCGTAACCGCCGAGCCACCGCTCCAGCCCCTGATACTGAGTTTTTTGAGGACTTTGTAAATTCTGGATATTAGTTGACTGTTAGAAGAATCACAGGCCATGATTTTTTCCCATTCTGTTTGAAGTCTCTTGACAATTTTGATCGTTTCCTTAACTATGCAAAAGTTCTTTAGCTTTATGACATCCCGCTCACTGATTTTTTACTTTACTTCTTTCACTTTAGGAGACATGTTAAGAAAGTCTTTGCCTACTCCCAAATGCTGGAGTGTTGATCCTAACTTTTCTTCCAGCAGTGGCAAGGTAGCTGGTTTAATTCCTAGTTTCTTGACCCCATTTGGATTTGATTTTGTATAAGGTGAAAGAAAGGATTTAATTTCAACTTTCTGCAAGTGGCTGTCCAGTTTGTCCAGCACCATTTGGATTTTTCTTATTGAAATATTAAACTAACTTTATACTTTGGAATAGATTAAACTTGGCCATGATATGTTATCCTTTGTGTAAATTATTAGATTTAGTTTAATATTTACATTTTTGCTGTGTTTGAGTGAAATTACCCTGTATTTATTTTTCCTTTCTCTTAATATCCTTCCTTGATTGATTTTAATATCAAGGTAGACATAATTTTTCCCCTAAGATTTTTTTGTCTAAAATTTTTAATTTAATTGATACAGAGTTGTTTATAATGTTCCTTTCTCATCTCTATTTTGAAGTAATATAAAACTTTGATAATAGCTGTAAGAACAGATAACTTTTTTTGAATCACCCAAGAGCTCAGCCAGGGTGTCCCACCACCATGTGTCCTTTTGTTACCTGTGCATTCTGAGTTAATTTTTGTTTATGATCTCAGATGTGAATCTGATATCATTTTTTTACAACTGGATATTAAATTTTTTTTCAGCACCAGTTTTTGAAAGACTATCCTTTGTCTATGAGCCTTTGAACTTTTGTCAAAAACCAGTTGTTTAGGGCTAGAGCCGTGGATCAGCAGTTATGGCACTTGCCTGGCATGCACAAGGACCCAGGTTCGAACCCCAGCACCAGGTACACAACTAAGTGTTGGAGCAGCAAAACCAGATGAAAAACTTAAATAAAATTGATTTTCTCTTTCTCTCTCATTGCCCCCCCCCCTTAAAAAACCAAAAACTCAGTTATGCATATGTGCATCTCTTGATCTGTTTGCTGTTTCTGTGACCGTGTCACAGTCTCTGTTGTGCTAGTGCTGTCGTAAGTCTTGAAATCAGGGAGTGTGAGCCTCCGATTTGCCGCTTTTCATCGTTGCGTTTGCTCGCTGAGGATCCTTGCATTTCTTGTCAATTTCTACACACACACACACACAGACACAATCTACTTGGCTTTTTGAGTTTGGTTGATTCTACACATCAATTTGGAAATAATTGACATCTTAACAATTTCGAATTTTCTAATCCATGAAATAAAATGTATCTCTCTATTTAGGTCTCTAATTTTTTTAAACAAGATTTTATTTTTCATTATAGTTTTACATATTGAAGGGGTTTATTACAATTTCATCCATGCACATGTCATATATCCCCCCCCACCTTCCTTCCAGCTATGTCTTTAATTTTTTGCAGCCATATTTTTGTGGTTTTTCAGCATACTGATTTTTTATGTCTTTTATATATAAAATTATTAAGTACTTCATAATGTTATGCTATTGTAATAGAAGTTTTCAAATTTTAATCTCATATTGTTAGTATATAGAAGTAGAGTTGGATTTTATGGATTGGTCTTATGTTTCTCAACCTTGTTAAATTTGTTTATTAATTCTAGTTGCTTTTGTGTAGATTCACTGTTAGGATGGGTCTAAAGTAGATAGTTTTCCAGGTCTAGATCAGCCCTACTTCTGAGGCATGGCTTTTCCAGAGGGTCTCCTGAATGCCCCAGGTGGTCAGCAAAGTTTCTTCATTCTGCATGGTTAATTCAGACATCCAGCTCTGTAAGAGCTTTGGTAGTTGTTTAGTTTTTGTGGAGGCTCGCTGTACAGACATGCAGCTTAGAACTCAGCCAGACCCCAGGGGGTGCTGTGCAGGGTGCTCCAGTGCTAGCAGCCCCTGCTTCCGTTGCTTCTGATGTGCAGCCAGGTGGCTGTGCTTGTGTGGCATTCCCCTCCCCACCATACAGGTTTCCCTGGTGCTTCCCTACCCTCAGGGCTGGTAGTTCTTGCTACCCGTCGCCTGTTGTCTAAGTTTGCCATATTTCATCCAGTGTAACAGCTGTTGATGGTGGGCCTTGTCTAGCAACAGTTACTGTGTTGTGGGTGACTATTTTTAACTCTATAATACTGTTTTTAGTTCCTTAGTTCAGTTAAGTACCAACTGAAATGTTGAAAATTTACTTGAACAGTCACTGAGTTTTAAGCAAATCATGGTGTGTAACAGGAGCTTGTACAGCTGATTTTATGAGGACTTTGAAATTATTTTAAATGAATGCAGCCACATTGATGGCTTTATTACTTTACTGAATAAAGAATAATTATGTAAGTCCTTTGACACTTCTATTATATCTGTCTTTTACCAAATATGCTTCTTTTGGCTTGTTATTGGATATTGTTGCTGTGGAGATTTTTATTCTGTATTTCTTTTTAAATCCTTTGGAGGTAGAGCCGTGATAGGGACACTTGTTATTGGACTAATATCATGTTTATGTATAGCCAGCATGCTTTTTTATCTACTCAAATCACAAGCTTCACTTTCATTATAACTTGCTAGGTAAGCTTTCTGTCTGGCAGTTCAAACAGATGAATGATTGGCCTAGGGACTTTTAAATGTCCTTCGACCTTGAGATTCTATTACTTTTTAGCAAATTAAATTTCAGCAAAAATGTCTTGTACTATCTTAATAATGAGTGTTATCTAAAAAGAAAAACTGCTTTCCCTTTGAGAGGCTCAGAATTTCATTGGTGAGATAATACCTTAAAACATTGTTAAAAATTGGGCATGATTAATTATAGAATGAACAGCACACACCATAAATGTCTGAAATATGAACACAGAGAAGGAAACAACATGGTAGAAGTAGAATGGGAACAAGCACATCTTGTTGCCTTGTATGGGGGATATCAGTGAAAGAGCCACTGAAGCAGGACAAAGGAGGACATGTTTGCAGGAATGTCAGTGAAGAACCAGCCTAGCAGAAGCAGCTGTTTGGTCTTGCTTTTAAAAAATAGCATAAGTTTATGAACTCCTGCAGTTTTATCAGCAATGGCAATCCCTTTGGCACATGCTGGCATTAGCTGTCTGAGTTTGAAAGTCATAGATTTTCATAATTATGTCTTTGTGTTGCAGTAGAGTAAAATTTTTTTCATGGACAAATCCTCATCTATATTATGAGACACATCTGCTTGAGGAATAGTATGAACAGAACTTCCATCTGAAATCTGTGATATTGGGGTTGCTAGGTGTTGGAGAATTTTATGTTTCTTTTTTTTGCAGTACCAAGAATTGAACCTGGGGTGCTCAAGTCCTGAGCTACACCCCCTGCTGTATTTATTTATTTTGAGACAGTTCCTGCTAAGTTGCCCAGGCTGTTCCTGCACTTGCTATCTTCTTGCCTCAGCCTTCCAAGTTGCTGGCATGTGCCACCAACCCACCTTTAGGGAAATTCTTCTGAGTTCTGTAGCTTTTCACCATCTGTCTGAGTCTAGTAGATTCTAGTCTTTTGTTTGTGTTTATCTTGTAAGGATCAAGGTCATAGTGATCTTGCTGGGTTGATGCTGACACAAGCACATTAATTAATTTTTGTTTGATATTGTTCAAGTAAAATCAAATGTACATATACCAGAAAAATTTAAATATCCTGCAAAGTTGCACTAGCGTCTTTCCTTTGACTATGATGTAAGCAAGTTATACAATACACCTAAAATTTAGGTATATGTATAATGACACATCTGTAAGTATGGAAATCCCAAATCTTGAAATCATATGTCATAATTTTTAAAATTATATAACTGAACTCTTACCAGGTAAAACTTCAAATGTAGATAATATTTAATCATCTTCAGTAACATGTTAAGTTCTTATATTTGATGCCTAGAAACTTAGAAAAAAATTTGTGGACATTGTTTTTCTGCCTGCTTTCTGATTATCCCATTATTGATCACCACAGGATCATTATTATAGCTAATGTGATATTTTTCTCGTGTCTCCTGCAGGCCGTAGTCAGAACCAGCAAAATGCGTACACGATG
Organism: Aplodontia rufa; assembly: GCA_004027875.1. NCBI lineage: Eukaryota > Metazoa > Chordata > Mammalia > Rodentia > Aplodontiidae > Aplodontia > Aplodontia rufa. The sequence continues at coordinate 24,086 of PVKS010010343.1, read as the reverse complement.
ACTGGGCTATTTTTATTGGAGAAAAAAATTGAAGCAGTGGACATTTAATCTTAATAAATAATAACATGAGATCTTCTACCCATTTTATCTCATTAATACATATTTCATCTTTCTCTACCAGGTAGAATTTGGTCTATAAGAAATACACTGTAATATGCTTTGTTGGAAAAACATTTTTAAATGAATTCTTAGACCTGTTGTTGGTGTAAAAATAGCACATGTCCTTCTGGGTGATTGTCCTAGTGTCACTTTTTTTGTTCATTTTTGGCAGATAAAATAACGCAAGAAGATATTGAAGGCATTCTACAGAAATTTACTGGGACAATAATGCAAGTACCCCCTCTGTGAGTTCAATTATTGATTTGAATAAATGTTTAATTTTATTTTCCACTAGCTAATATCACTCCAAAATAGAATGGGCTCCCTTTTGTCATATGGCAAGGCGGGTTTTAAATCTGCCAGAGGTAATGATCACAGAGAGGTGAGCCACGTTCAGACCAGTGTGCAGCCCTGTCCAGGAGGTAGCGCGGTGTGCTCTCCTGTCCTTGGGGTTTCCACAGTCCAGCATCTGTGCAATTTGGTTTTTACCAGCTCTTCCAATTCTGTCTGCAGACATCAAGGCAGTTCTGCAGCTCAGAGATGCCACTTTCCTAGAAACTGCCCAGAAGGGTCTGTGCTTGAGTCCCAATGTCCATGGCCTCTCGGCAGTAGGCACATTCCTTCGGGCCCAGAGTCTTTCTCTCAGTCTCTATGAAACAGATGAGAGTTGCAGTGTGTTGAAATTGTGAGTACACTGCTTTACACTCATCTGAGTTCATTCGGGGTGCTGTAACTACATACCATAAACCGTAGTTTAGGAACGCAATTCTGGATGCTGAGAAGTCCAAGATCCACTCCCGGTTGAGTGGCTGGCAAGGGCCAGCATCCTTACAGCCAGTGCCTTCTTACTGTGCCCTCACACAACTGGATGGGCAAGCCAGCTGTCTGGGGCCTCTTTTAGAAGGGCAGTGATACCTTTTGTGAGGGCTCTGCTCTATGATCTAATCATCATCCAAAAGGTCCTGCTTCTACTACCATCCTCTTGGTACTTAGGATTTCAACTTGTGAATTTGGAGGGGTCACAGATACTCAGACTATAACACCACATAACACCATATTTGTGTGCATGTTACCATTTTAGGCAGAGCACTCCCTTCTAAAAAAATGGCTAAATAGCTATAGGTTGAATCAGAATGAGTTACAGTTTTTTTAGAATTTTGTATTTATATTGCATTTTTGTCTATTTTTTCCCCAAGAACCTTGAACTACTTATGGAGAAACATTTCTTCATATTTTTCCTAAAATGTAAAGTTTAAAATTTTAGTAAGACCTAGAGAAAAATTCAGTTAGATCATTATTAAAATTACTTATATTTATTTATAAGAACCATTTTAGATTTTCTTTGCTCTGATTATCAAAGGATTTTATGATCTAATAAAGCTAAGATAGATGAAGTAGAAATTTTGCTTTTAAGCTTTTTAGAAACCCTTATAACTTTAATATAAAATGGATTTTATTATAATAGAAATTGCTTCAAGGAAATTTAGCTGAAATCATTATGGGCAGCGGCTACTACAGAGTTCCTTGTGCCCTTGACGTAGGAGGAGACCAATGGAGGACATATATGAATAGCCCATCTCCAGGAAGACGTAAATGGCTCACTCACTGCCAGAATGGGCTCAGATTAGCCTCAGAGATATTTAGAAGCTTTATCCTGACAACATTGTGGGGTGGGTTGGAAGAAAAACCAGCTCAGGTTTTAGAAGGCTTTCACTTGAAAGAGCTGCTAGTTATCCTTCCTTTTCATGCCGTCATATGGAATCATCTCTCATTCTCTCTCAATCTCCCTCAGATCTCCCTCTCTCATTCCTTCCCTCTCTTCTTCTCTTATCTTGCAAGCTATTCTGCATTAAAGAAAGATGGAAAAAGACTTTCAACTTTAATGAAAAGAGGTGAGGTGGTGGAAGCAAAACCTGCCAGGCCAGTAACTGTGTACAGCATCTCCCTGCAGAAATTCCAGCCACCGTTTTTCACTTTAGGTAAGATGGAGAAATCTGAGATCATCTGTACTGATTTGTACCTCTAATTTTTTTTTTTTATTTTTTGTACTAGGGATTGAACCCAGAGATGCTTACCACTGAGCCACATCCTGAGCCCTTTCTATATCTTATTTTGAGACAGAGTCTCTCTAAGTTACCTAGGGCCTCGCTAAATTCCTGAGGCTGGCTTTGAACTTGTGAGCCTCCTTCCTCAGCCTCCCAGGTTGCTGGGATTAAAGGTTGCACCACCATACCCAGTTTGTACTTTTAATTTTTGTTTAGTTGCTTTTGTATAATTTTAATGAATCCCTATGATTTCGGAGATTCTTTTTACATTTTGAATTTAAGAAAGGTTATGATTTCATAACGAATGAGATACCTCAAACTACATGGAGGTTCAGAAATGTCTTTCTAACTAGGCTGTTTTTCACGTTGATGATGTCATCTTACTATAAAATTGGAAGTGGTATGGTATACCTTAGGTCATCCCTGCGGAGAAGGACTGGGGATATGGCTCAGCGTGGAGTGCTTGCCTTGTGTGTCCAAGGCCCTGGGTTCTATCCCCAGTACTGCAGAAAGAACGAGCGAGCTGCCTGTGGAGAGAACCGTGTGTCTTCAACGTTCTAGATTTTATCTCATGGATGCTTTTCCTTCCGTTTTTGACTGGTACCTGATACATTTGCTGTTAAAATAGACGTTAATTTGACCTCTACCCATCTTTTCAATAAAGAATTTTGTCCTTTAATAAAATATTTTTACTTTTTGGACAAAAGAAATTCTAAGAGTGGACTAATTTTTCCCTCCCTCTTCCTTGTTACCTATAAGCAACTTCCAAAGATCCTGAAAAAATGGAAAAAGCTGGTAAGGCAGAAATGTATCATTGGACATGTGGTCACATTTAAATTCAGCTCATCAGTTTGAATGTAAAATTCACATTTGAAATAACTGAAAAGCCAAAGGGCTTGTTCTTGTTGTTTAGAAATTTTGTGTTTTTCCTGGCTGCAGAGAGTTGTGGGTGAAGCCTTGAACATCTCTAAGCGCTGTGAAGAATTAAAAATCGAAGTTCTTAATGCGCAGGCTTTTCCCAGAATTAATCCTGCCTTTAATTTCATGGTGCAGACTGATAGAATTCCTTCTAGAAATACTTTCCCAAACGCCTCATTCCTCAACTTTGTTGCTGTTTTGTATCAACATTATTTAATATGTGTTAGTTTTCTGTACAATGTGATTTGATACGATTGAAGAAACTTCTGAAGTTCTCTGATTCTAAACTGATGCATAATAATGAAAAAGCACTATAAGGTATTTTGCTGCTTTCAATGAAAATGCAGCAGCTGGTTTGGCAGAGAGTGAATGCTATTTATAAAAAGAAGAAAAATTCAAATTTTTCTGACTACATGTCATGAATACTTTATTTTTCTATCTTGAGAGTACAATAGGTCAAAGAGTTATTCTTTCACCAAATTTAAACGTAATGCCAAAATGTTAGCACTCCTAGATTTGATCCTACAAGAATTAAAATTTCCAGGTGGGAAATGTTTGTTATTCCCCCAAATAGCTTTCTTTGTTCCTTGGGACTAGAAACAGCTAAAATGTGTGGAAATGTGGCAGAAATGTGGCAGCTTTCCCCCCGCCCAGGATGTCTTGATAATAATATACAGCAGACCCCTGTTCTCAACCAATAAATTTATAAATGCTGTGCTAAGATGATTAATATTCAGTCAGTCCTAGTATATTGTATAATTTCATGTTATTTTGTGATTTTTTTTGAAGAATATTTCCAAATGAACATTTAAATGTGCTGAGCTGTCTATAGTATGCAAACATAATTCTCGTGATTGTGAAAGGATTTTTTTGTTGGTTAGTTATATTTTTTTGAACACACAAATCTGAAAATGTTTTAAACATCTACAGCTCTTGGGAACAAAGCTGAGATTTCTAACTACTTAAAAGCTAATAAATGAACAAGGTGTATGTATCTGAAAATATTTTTAATCTCTATATTTCATGACAGCAAAATTGAGATTTCTAGCTATTTAAAACCTATTAAGTGAACAAGGCTGAGGTAGTAAAGTGGTGTGACTCGCCAGTTAATTTAAAATGTGTTCGTGAGTTTCTGCTATTTGCTTTCTCCACACTTTGACTTTTCAATCTCACAAACACATATGCTGCTGGATGAATAATTTATGTTTCAGCACATAAATATTTTATCACTCAGTGGTTTGCATAGTGCATTTTTACACTTGTTTAGGGGCATCATTTCTATGTAAAGTGGGTTTCATAGGAGGTTAGCAATTCACCATGTCACTGTTAACATTCCAGATGTTGAATGTGGAGGAGGTTTTTATATTAGAAGCTTGGTCAGTGACATTGGCAAAGGTAAGCAGAAAAGTGAATTATGAATTATCATTTAGAGAGTAATACTTGTTTTTGATGGGGAGAAGGAATTTTCTGTTTCTCCTGTTTCTGAGTATTAGCCTGAGGAGCGGAGCTCCTGCTGCCTCCAGCCTTGGAGCATTGTTGGTTTCTAGCACGCAGTTGCCATCCTCAGCAGCTGTAGTGGGGGACTTGTAATGGGAAAGAAGAGACAGGAACAGCAAATGAAGATGGGAATAATGAATGGAAGAGCCAACTTTTTTTTTTTTCAGGTACAAAATATTTTAACTCAAGGTAGATATCAGGAGAAAAAAAAGACAGACACATCCTTGTAAAAGTCAGTTTGGTTGATACAAATCAATTTAAAAAAAGAAAAGAAAAGAAAAGCACCTGGAAGCCACAGTCTTAAAAACCACCCAAAGGTTGTGGGTCTGTCTCTGCTATTTCCCAGCAGTTAGGAGGCTGAACTTGTTATATATCATCTGCAAAGCAAGGGTAATATTTACGTCCCTGGGGTTGCTTTGTGAAGTATATAAAAATTGTGCAAGTTTTTTATAGACTTTAGAGCAGTTCATGAGTTAAGTATTCTTTTGCTTTTATTTGTTTATCTCAGGGGTTTTGATACTTACTGGTTTTTGTTTACAATTTAACTTTTGGGGTGGTTTTGAGAGGGTTGAGTCCAGTTCTTGTGTGATTTGAAAAATTATAGACTATGAAATACTGAATCACTTCTATTCTGGATTTTTCGCCTTTTGTTGCTGTAGAACTCTCTTCCTGTGCCAATGTACTAGAGCTGACTCGAACCAAACAGGGGCCATTTACTCTGGAAGAACATGCCCTTCCCGAAAACAGATGGACGATTGATGACGTTGCACAGTCTCTCGAGCATTGTGCCCCTCTTCTCCCAGCAGAGCTGGCACTGAAAAAACCCAAACCCAAGGAGTCTAGCGAGCAGGTTTTGAGCTGTGAACATATGACTCTAAATGAGACAAAGGGAGAAGATGAGGGTATGGAGACGTCCTGAAATCGGCCTAAGGATGTCCTCATTTCCTGGTTGGCATTTCAGTGCTGTGTACAGATGCCGAATGACAAGATTCAACTGACTCTTTCTCTTTCCTTTTTATGAAGAAACATAATGATCATTTAATTTCAATAGCATACAATTCATTTACTATACATTATCAATGGATTTGGACTTGTTTGGTTCTTTTCTGTAATATGGATTATTAAGATATTTTTATGTTAAAGTATGAATTTGATTGGATTCAGGATATTGATTCTGAATTTGATTTCTTCAGTCTTGCCTGTAAAAAAGCTGAATTGATTTTCTAAACAAAAAAATTGCGATCAACACGCCTAAGTAGCATGATTAAATGTTACTTTGATTTAATTCAGACTTCCAGGTGGCTCCATTGTTTCAGAATCCTTCAACTGTGTTTGAGAGGCCATTACGGAACTCTTTCTTGCCTTTGAGAGTTTATTGTTATAAAAACAATTCGTTAAGGAGATTGCACTCACCTAGTATTGGCTGTGTTTGTTTAGATCTTAGAAATGAATAAAGTTTTATAATAAATATTTGTAAATGAACCAAGTATTGCTGCTATAATTTATAACAGTATGTAAATAAAAGACTAATTCAGTTTTTCTTCTGTTCCACCATTAGAGCCAGAGACAGCTGCGTGAGCTCTTCTTGGTAACTGTATCAAGCCAGCCAACTAGATTGTACCAAGTTACTAAATGGCCTAACTTTTCACATTTAAGCTAAAGAATGTATCTGAGGTCAGAGTTTTCTCTGTTCTTTAGCTTCTATTTGTATTCTTCATGGGCTTCCCCAGCGATGTTTCTTTCATGTGGTGTTGATAGACATGGAGGTAGCTGCCCTGGGCTTCCAGCCATCTCCCTTCTGCGCTAAGCACTTAAAAACAGTAATTCTCAGACGTTCCATTCAAACAACTGGAAAATCCCAAATCCCTCTTGTACCATAATTTTGAGTATTACAAAATATTAAATTTCTTGTATGTACTTCATATTTTTTTTTTTGAGAGAGAGAGAAACAGTGAGAGAGAAAGAGAGAATCAGTTTTGTTTAGTCTTTCATGCAGCCCTCGTTGCACCAGCACTTTGCTGTGTACATGGTACTAGAGTTTGAAATCATGTCCTTGGCATGCCAGGCAACCACTGAGCCACCACTCCAGCCCCTGTACTTCATATTTTTAATTTAAGAATGTAATATATTATGCAACTGATCTATAGAAATGCTTCAATCCCTCTTCATTTACTCAAATATAATTTCAAAAAGAAGATTAAAAATTTCATAAAATTTGAGGGTTTTTTTGATACTAGGGATTTAACCTAGGGGCACTTAACCACTGAGACACACCTAGTTCTTTTTTTTTTTTTTTTTTTTTTTTTTTTAAAGAGAGGAACAGTGAGAGAGAAAGAAAATCAATTTTAGTTTTTCATGTGGCTTGCATTGGCCTGACACTTCATTGTGTCTGTGGTGCTAGGGTTCGAACCCATGTCCTCAAGCATGCCAGGCAAGTGCCATAACCGCTGAACCACTGCTCCAGCTCCTCCCTAGTTCTTTTCATATTTTATTTTGAGACAGAGTTTTGCTACATTACTAAGGGCCTCGATAAGTTGCTGAGGTTGTCTCAGCCTCTTGAGTTGCCACTGCACCTGGCTGATTACCTTTCTTTTTAAAGGTGTTTGCCTGCTTGCAACTCAGCACTTTAACGTGTGTAAGCTAAACTTTACATTTTGTTTACGGTTTAATATAAATAGTATGAAGAGGTACGCTTCAGTATAGCTTTTTCAGCATATTGGCAACATTTGAAATGAAAATATTAAAACTAATTCTTAGTAGAGAACAAAAAATGAGAACAGTACTGATATCAATGCATTAGCATATCAAACACATAAATTTATCAATTGAAAATTTATTATTTACTCATGCAGAGGTAGTATCCTGCAATTTGTGTCCACTAAAAGCGGCAGCGGTCCCTCTGCCGGTTGGAGCAGCACAGGTCACAATATGTTTTCATTCATGCCGAAGTCCAAAGAAGGAACATAGCTGGGGTATTTTTTTTTTTTTTTCAACTTAAAAATTGACATGTGTAATTTACTAATGAAGGAATAAGTCACAATTATTTAGAAAGGAAATAATTTTTTAAAATGATGGCCAATCCTTTTATGTTGAAAACATTGAAGAAAATTTTGCCAAATAAGAAAATTATTTATAATCCTTGCCATCCTAACATATTAACTTTGGAATTTTGATTTTTATACTACTTTTTCCTTTTTGTTGTTTTGTTCAGATAATTAGTCTTAAGACACCTATACTACTATCCCTTTTTTAAAACTAGTACTAATTTAACCCAGGAGTGCCCCACCACTAAGCTCTATCCCCAGCTCTTTTTAGTTCTCGTTTTGAGACAGGGTCTAGCTAAGTTGTAGAGCCTGGCCTGGCCTTTGCAATCCTGCTTCAGCTTCCTGAGTAGCTGGGATTACAGGTGTGTGATACCATGTCTGGCAGACACCTATACTCTTTTGCTATTTTTGTTTGATATTATCTATTCATACTTGGTTTGTTAATGAATACTGCAATCATATTCCTGCATACTCATAATTTATTTAAACCATTTTCCTATTACAAAATACTTGAGTAGTTTTAGTTTATTAGAATAAACTTTTGGAGTGGGATTCAGTGAAATTACTTGATTTTCTGTGGTTCATGTTTGCCTTATTGTATTCCCAGAATTGTAACTTTAGTGTCTCATTTGTGTTGGGATTTTTATATTTTGTTGTTAATAAGAGATAAATCAAGGATTCTCTAAATTGCTTTTGTGTGATTTACCTGTATACATTGTTCATTTATATAAATAAATGTCAATGATTTTTATATATCTGCATGAATTAAATGCTTGATAGAAGTATTTTTCATGGCTCTCTTTAATTTTAGTATTTGCGTTTTTGCTATCTAGATTTGCTAACTTGTTTTAGTAATTCCCTTTTATCATCATCAGATATGTTAAGTATGAGTGGTTAAATTTTATTGAAGCCTTAAAATATTTTTGTAACCTTTATTAGTAGCTGAAACTAATAGAGACACTCTGAAAAATATAAGATTCACCCATAAAAAAATTAGGTTTTTTGTCATGAAAGTCTGGTGTTTATGTGCCAGCTAGGATCCCCCCCATTTTGATCAAAATACTAAAGAAATATTTGTGTCTCATCTATTTCAGGTCTAAGGCTTCACACCATAATACAGTTGTTTTTCTTATAAGCAAAAATAAATTATAAATTCTTGAAAATGTTTTAACCTGGAACATACCAAATCACTTTCTTTCTGATACTTTAAGCCTTTTATGTTTCTGGAAAATATTGTCTTAACCTAAAGACCATCACAGTGACCATAGAATTATGTTACTTACAGTCTTAAAATCCTTGAGAATTAAAATAATAGAAATTTGCTGTCTCTAAATTCAAACTTGTGATATGTGAGTAAGGGCTAAACTCACATTGTCTTACACAGACAAGGTCTTTTCCTCTTACGTACGTAAATTAAGACAAGCCACTGGCTAATCATCAGAAATGATTCTGCTAAGAAACGAGCACTTTATATCAGGTCTTCAGTACATTTTATGCCTCCCCGATCAGTTTGAAATCTGTATCAGACTTAACAATGGATGTTTACAGGTCCAATTAGATGGTGGATTGTTCTGTTTTCAAAGAAAGAAAGCAATTGACCTTATACCATGAAGTATAAAATAGAAAATGTGATTCAAAAGCACTCTGAAATGTTGGAACACTAAATAGAGGATAATGGCTGTGAAGTTTAGGCACCGAAGTCATTACAGTGGCCTTGTACTTCAAATTTAAACAGCATTATCTTGAAACTTTCTTTCTCTAAGGTGTGTGTGAGCAGCTCTAATCTGTCCTGATTACTCATTTTGTGTCATAGTTAAACACTTGTTACATGGCACTCGAATCAGTGATTCCGTCACTTGTCAACTGGAGAATTAAATTCTGTGAACAGAATACCTTCAGATTGCTCTTGTAAACAGAGGTACCAGTAGGAAAGTTGAAGTGGGAAGGTACTTTGCTCTTTTACCATTACTTTTAAAATTCAGCATATCAGATTATTTCTGACTGTGCCCTTAATCTGCTCTTTGTTCCCAGGCAAATCCCTTAATCTTTTGGGGGCCTCAGTTCACCCATCTTTAAAATGAAGGAGGCAGACTTGTCTTGCTCCAAGAATTTTTCCAGCAGTCATGTACTCGGCTTGTGAGTATGAGTTGTTTGTATTTATTCTGCTCAGGAACTTATTCCTCATAAATCTGAATTTTCATCTTGTTCATCATTTCTGGAAATTCTTCATCCTTCATTTCTTTGCAAATCACATCTCTTCCAGCTCGTAGTCCTATTTACATCCTCACATTCTGTTCTGTGTCTAATTACTCTTTCGTATTTTCCATCTCTTTATCCCTCTGTTCTTCATCCTGGGGAATTTCCTCAAATCTTCTTTCCAAATAGAGTTCCTTCTTTTGCTGTTTTTATTTACTGTTTAACAACTATATTTATTTCAGTAGCTATTGTTTTATTTCTAGAACATCAACTTTTTTCCATAATCTTTTTATGTGTCTTATTCTTTATTTTTTAAGAGAGAGAGGGACCATGAGAGAGAAAATAGAATCAATTTTATTTAGTTTTTCATGTGGTTTTTGTTGCTCAAACACTTTGTTGCGTATGTGGTGCTGGGGTTCAAACTTGCATCCTTGTGCATCCCAGGCAAATGCCTTACATGCTGAGCCACCATTCCAGCCCCTGTTGTCTTATGCTTTCACGAGGGAATTAATAAACTTTTAAAAATCATTTTATTGGTTATACAGAAAATTGCACATATCATAAACGTATAGCTTGATAAAGTATCACAAGTCAAACGTGTGCCTAACAGCAACCAAATGAAAAAGCAGAATGTTACTAGCCCCACCCCTCACCGCAGGCCCTCTCGAAGCTCTTTTTGAGTCACAAGTCACCCACTCCCACCCCACCACCAAGGGTCACACTTTTAGCATTATAGGTCATTAATTTTGCCAGTTGTGTGCTTTATATAAATAGTAGTATTCACATCTGGCTCCTTTTCCCAAAGTTGCATTTATTTATTTGTATTACTGGACATTGAACCAGGTATCCAGCCCCACTCCTTTTTTTTTTTTTTTAAGAGGGGCAGTGAAAGAGAATCAGTTTTATGTGTGGCTTTCATTGCTTAGACACTTCATTGTGTACGTGGTACTGGGGTTTGAACCAGCATCCTTGCGCATGCCAAGCAAGTGCCGTAACCACTGAGCCACCACTCCAGCCCCATCCCCAGCCCTTTTTATTGTTTATTCTGAGACAAGGTCTTACTAAGTAGTTGCCCAGGCTGATCTGAACTTGCCCTCCTGCCTCAACCTCCCAAGTAGCTGGGATCGCAGGCGTGCACCACCACTTCCAGCTCAAAGTTACATTTTTACTGTGTCTTCACGTGGTAGAGAGAGGAAGCTCTGCATCTCTTCCTCTTAGAAGGCACTGATCCCATTATAGGGGCTCTAGCCTCATGACCTCATCTAAATTTAATTGCATCCCAAAGGCCCCACCTCCCACCCATAGCATTGGGGGCTGGGGCTTCAACACAGGAATTTTAGAGGATACAGATATTTAGTTTATAACAAGTGCCTGTGGTCATAGGCTAGTAATTCTCACTATTGTTTTTTGGTTTTGATTTTAAGAGGGACAGTGAGAGAGAGAATCAGTTTTATTTAGTTTTTCATGTCGCCGCCATTGCACCAACACTTCATTGTGTACGTGGTGCTGGGGTTTGAACCTGTGTCCTTGTTCATGCCAGGCAAGAGCCGTAACTGTCGAGCCACCTCTCCAACACCCTCACGATTGTTTAACATTCCATTGTGTTTACCGTTAGCCCTGTGTATTCATTTTTCTGAATGGTAGGCACTTCGTTAGGTTTAGATCTGTGAGGGATCTAGTGCTGGTCTCCTAATAAAAATATGCATACATTTCAGACAGACATTTCTAATAATGAAATGTAGGTTTTAAAGTACATATATGTTAAATTGCTTTGCAGTTTTTCAAAGTTACTACCCCAGCAGTGTATGGGCATCCTGGTGGTTCCACACATCATCAGTACCAAGTATTCTGCATTTTCATCTTAGTCATTGCACTTGGTATTTGGTTCATCACATGTGGCTTTAATAAGCTTTCCTCTGGTTTCTTAGAGTTTTGGTTTTATATATACATATTTCTTATTTATTCATTTTTTGTCTGATGGCTAGTCTGTTGGTCCATTTAGCCTGGTTGTCTGTTGGTCCAGTAGTTTCTATTTTCCTATTCAGTGACCCGACATTTGTCAGGAGTGTGCTCTAATTTTGTCAACTCTCCTAATTCTCAGCCAAGGCAAAATGTGTCCTTTGTTGCGGACTTGGATCATGATTCAGTGAGACTTTATGTGTGGAAAACTTGTGTACTTGGATCCAGAGTGTCTTTTCAGAGAGATTTGGGAATTCCTTCTGTGAGGATGCCGGAGACATCACTATTCCCCTCCCTAAATGTATGGGCCCCGAAAAATGGGTCCTCCAAGCACGCACACATTGCAGCAGTACTGTACCGAAAGGAGAAATAGACAGACCACCGTCAGAACTGGAGAAATCAGCTCTCTCACTGCTACTGGTAAAGCAAAAACACAAAGTCTCAGAAAACAACAAAAACAGGTAATGCCATGGAAAACTTGAACATGAGCAACCAAATGACCTGAGTGACTTCTGCGGAACAGTCCACCCAGCAAGGGTAGAAGCGGCTTTGACAAATGCACCTGCAAGATAGACCATTCCTATTTCCTAAAGCAAGTCTTAATATAGTTCTAAGAATTTAAATTATACATTTTATATTCATGTATTTTATGGTCTCTGATCACAATGAAATGAAACAAGAAACCAATTAGAGAACTATATCTGGGAAATCCTCCAATACTTAGAAATTAAATGACAAACTTCTACATAACTAATGGGTGAGGGGAGATTTCACAATGGAAATTAAATTCAACTGCAACTTATAATTGATGAGATGCAGTGAAAGCAGTGTTCAAAGAAAGATTGAATGTCACATGCTTATGTTTGATAAGAAGAAAGTGATCTAAGCCTGCACTTAAAAATTAGAAAAAGAAGCCTTTTGTGGTGTTCAGTGCCTGCTACAGCCCAGCTACCAGGGAGGCTGAGACAGGAGGATCTCAAGAGTTCAAAATGAGCAAGACCCCATTTCAAAAAAAAAAAAGCAAATTAAACCCAAAGCTTATCAGAGGAAAAAATAATAATAAGAGCTGGAGTGGTGGCTCAGTGGTAGAATGCTTGCCAAGCATGTGCGAGGACCTGGGTTTGATTCCCAAGACCACATACACAACAATCAGAAAAAACAAAATCATATGAAAAAATAAAATTGACTCTCTCTTAAAAAAAAAAAAACAAGAGAAGTATATACATGAAAAAGAGAAATCAGAGAAACAATAGGAAAAATAAATGGAAAAACTGATCATTTGAAAAGATCAGTGAGGGCTGGAGCGGTGGCTCGGCGGTTACGGCGCCTGCCCGGCATACACAAGTACACAGGTTCAAACCCCAGCACCATGTACAGAACTAAGTGTTGGAGCAATGAAAGCCATGTGAAAAACTCAATAAAAATTGATTCTGTCTGTCTGTCTCTCTCTCTCTCTCTCTCTCTCTCTCACTGTCCTTCTCTCTTAAAAAATAAAAAAAAAATGAGTGAAATAAAATAGATGATACAAATGACCAATACCAGGAATGGAAGAGTAGCGAGGCATCGCTTAGTTCTTACAAGAAGACTTTATACAAAAACCCTATACAAAAACCAGTCTAGGATTACAAGAAAAGTACAGCTGGTGTCTGTCAGATGCACAGAAACAAAGTGTTTGAAAACCAAAGCCAGCGATCCATAAACGGGTAATGTGTGATCACTAGACTGTTCCTTGGGAATTCAGAGCTAGCTCCAGGTTCAATAGCTGATGTAATTCACCCGATCAACAGAAGAACCGTGTGATCATCGCCATAGACGTAGGAAAGGCACCGAACGACAATCCTTCCCTGATAAAACCTCCGCAAATCAGGTGGAGAACACCGACAGAATGCTCAATAGCTACCAGCCTTGAAGTTTCTCAACCTGATAAAGAGCGTCTCTGAAAACCCATGCCTAACAACAGCATATAACTGTCTTAAAGGGAAAACTGGATTCGGAGGCACACGCCTGCGATCCCATTTACTTGGGAGGCGGAATCGGGAGGATGGCGTTCAAACCAAGACATTGCCCCAAAATGGAATTTTGAAAGGCCAGGGTGTAGTTCAGAGGTAGAACACTCCTGAGTCTAATCCCTAGTATGGAAAAAAATGCCAAGGTCAGCAACAAAGAAAGGCTGTAATACTTTGTCTGTCTGTCTCTCTGCACCCTGTTGGTTCTGTTTCTCTGGACGACCTGCTTTTATGACTGCCAATTCCTTCTGTGCTCTGCTAAAAGTGAGACAATTCATTTTCCCATCTCTCCCTGGGGAGATTTGTCACCCTTTTGAATTCAATTTATCTTGCAATGTCAACTCCGATGGGCTCAAGAAGTTACCTAATTTTTTACTTTTAGGGTGGAATTGATGTTCTCTTAAAGCTATTTATACCTAAGTGGAAGAGTAACTTTTTTTTCCCCCTCAGCATTTGTAGTTGGGAGGGTTTTGAGGTCACTTGGTCCACTATTTTTGCTAGAAATAAAACTCTCCATATCTTAAGGGTGGTTTAGACAGATAAACTGACTTGCAACACTATAATGTTGTAGATAATTTTATATCATTAGAAAATAATCTGTCAAGCGATTTATTAATGGCAGGGTTTTTAATAAATTCACATTCATGTATTCAAGTTCTTTGAAATTATTTGAATTTTCAATTCTTCCATTCTAGGAGAGAAATTGGGGCATAGAAAAGAAAAGTAACTTCTCCCAACTCCAGATCATTGCATCTGTGAGGACAGGACTTAGAGATCAGATATCATTAAGTCATTAATATTCTTTTGGCTCCCAAAATTGGAGGTATGATCGAAAGTTATTGTCAAATATTCACAGTGCCTTTTGAGCAAGAGACAGTGTATGGTACAAAAGGCACAGTCGGGACCTTTAAGATGCTCTCACTTAACTTTAGATAGGAGTTCAAAAGATGCACATATAAAAAGATCAGGAGTGGTACGATATGTCACAATCCGTGACTGTGATTGCCACGAAGCTGTTGATGCTTAGTGGAGCAGCAACTCATTTCTGCAAACATTTGTTGAGCTTCCACTGAAAACAGACCAGGGAGGATACAGGACTCCAGCGGCCAGATACCAGTGTGGAGGAGAAAGGCCTTGAATTAGCCTTGAACAGTGTACCCACAGGGGAAGCAGCGAGGAAGGACAGCAAAGATGGCAGTGGGTAAGGCATACTGGGCCAGAGGAGGGGAGACCGATGGGATGGATTTGCATATTTTCAAGTTGGAACCTTGAAAGCCAGGATTGATGGACCCTTCAAAGATTCATATGGAAGCTTTGTGATATGCGGCAAAAACTAGGTAAAAACAGGAGGCGGAAAAGCCAGTTAGAAATGAGTGCGGCGCAGGCAGGACAGAGGGCCCAAGCTCTGAACGAGGGTCTCATCAGACAGTGGCCGTCTGAATGGACAGAGTAAAGGGAACTTGATGGTGTCCGCTGATGTACCAGACAATTGGCCACGGCAACAGAGGAAAGCGCGACTCGCAATAATCGTGAAATGGTTTGCCTTAAAGGGAATGAGTCCAATCCTGTACCAGGAGCATGTTCTCAGGCACTGGGTAGGGGGCAGGGTTACCCAGGACAGTGACCCCAGGTGCCCTGGGAGAGGACTGCCTTTCCACCTCTCCAGGATGTGGGGCAGGAGGAGTGTTGGCGGCAGCGTGTAGTTGGGGTTTCCTAATTAGTATCTGAACTATTAAATCATAAGTGTGGACTCTGGTGTTAGAGCTTCTCCCAGCTCTACGGCTCATCACCGCTATTAACCTCAGGCAAGTTAATTAACTTCCCTAAGCCCCCATTTCCTCATTTATAAAGTGGAGATATTAATAAGGTGTACTTCACCAAGTTATGGAGCCTTAATTAGGTCGTTCAGGTAGTGTTTAAGATGATTCTCAGAAACCTGCAGTCAACCACAGTCTGAAAATATAACACGAAATTCCAGACACAGACAATTCACAAGTTTATTTTTAAATTTTGGTACCAGGAATTGGACCCAGGCATGCTTAACCACTGAACCACATCTCCAGCCCTTTTTATTTTTTATTTTGAGACAGGGTCTCACTAAGTTGCTTAGGTCCTCAGTAAATTGCTGAGAGTGGCCTCAAATTTGCAAGCCTCCTGTCTCATCCTCCCCAGTCACTGGGATTAGTGATGCACCCTGGCACCAGGAATTCATAAGTTTTAAATAACATTTATTATGGTACATCATAACTGTTCTATATTAGTTTTAGTAATTGTTGTTATTTTCTTACTGGGCCCAATGTGTAAGACAAGCTTTCTCATGTATGTACAGGAAAAATCCTAGCATACAAAAGGGTTGGTGCTGTCCATGGTTTGAGGCAGGCAGGCAGAGGTCCAATGTAAACCCTTTTTGTTTACAGCATTCATTTCCCCTTAGGAGCCTGGTGAAGTCAGTAGGATCTGTTTTTACCTGTTATTTAGGTAAGAATGCGAATTAGTGCTAAAGGACTAGATCACCGAATCACCCAGATTGACAGTGCCCTTCCGTTTACATCCCATCTGGAGAAGAGCGCTCTGAGGACAGATGTCTCACGGGAGGGATGAAGCCTGCTTTAATGCCAAAGATTAACAAGGAGCAAACGCAGAAAACGGCATTTGTTGCTGTTATGCTGTGACAGGCAACGAGGCTCCTCTGGGCTGGGACTCGAGCATTCAGAGGAGTGGGCAGTGGTGTAACTTGGGTGAGAGCCCTCTTGGGGCACTGCATGGGGGCCTGGGCTACTCCTTAGGAGGCTCATAGAAACCCATGTGGGGGTGGGGGTGAAGTTCAAAGGAAAGCTTCAAAATGACCCCGGGGCTGGCGGGATTGGTTTATAAGGAAAGGCTAAAAGAACTAAAGGTGGGTGGTCAGCTCTGCCATGTAGCTACGAAGAGAAGGCAAGAGAGACCAGCTAAGCGGATACAAATATCTGAAATCCATAAACACTGAAACGGAGATCCGTTACTTAGCATGATACGGGAGCCCAGTATGCAGTAATGGGATGAAGACTTGGGATGAGCGCATAGAAAAATTCCTTGATAAGAATCTGTTAGGGCTCTCTTGTGGGATAGATTTTCCCTAGAGAAGCAATAGAAATTTGAAGCCTTTTGATTTTTACAGCCTTCTTGGGAACTTGGTATTAGATTATGTTAGGGAAATGTTCGTCGGGCCAAGGGTGATGATGGCATTATGGATGTATAAGAAAATGTCATTTTCTGGAGTTGCACACTGAAATACAGGCATAGAACAGGAGGTAAGAAGACTCCCTTTAAAATACTGCGGCATGGGGGCTGGAGTCGTGGTCAGTGGTTACAGCTGGTGTTAGAGCTTCTCCTAGCTCTACGGCTCATCACCGCTATTAACCTCAGGCAAGTTAATTAACTTCCCTAAGCCCCCATTTCCTCATTTATAAAGTGGAGATATTAATAAGGTGTACTTCACCAAGTTATGGAGCCTTAATTAGGTCGTTCAGGTAGTGTTTAAGATGATTCTCAGATGCTTGCCTGCATGCATGAGGACCCAAGTTCAAACCCCAGCACCACGTACACAACAAAATCTCAGAGCAATGAAAGTCACATGAAAAACTAAATAAAACTGATTCTCTCTTTCTCTTTCTCTCTCTCACTGTCCCTCTCTCTTTAAAAAAATAAATACGACAACATGGATACCCCGGCATGGTGGCTCATGTCTGTAATGCGACTTGGGAGGCTGAGGCAGGAGGATCACAAGTTCAAAGCCAGCATCAGCAACTTAGCAAGACCCTGTCTCAAAATAAAAACAGGTTGGTGATGTGGCACAGTGGTTAAGTGCCCTGGGTTCAATCCCTGGTGCCCATAAATAAATAAAACATACATACGTACTATAGCATGGAAAGGGAGGAGTGAAAGAAGCAAGGGAAGGGGGTGGAGCGGTGGCTTAGCGGTTACGCTGCTTGCCTGGCATGAGCGAGGACACGGGTTCAAACCTGAGCACTGTGTACACAACCAAGTGTCAGAGAAACAAAACCCAGATGAGAAAAAATTTTTTCGAATCTCTCGTTCTCTCTCTCCCTCTCTGTCTTATAAAAAAAAAAAAAAGAAAGCCAAAGAAAAGAAAGGGAAGGAAAGGAAAATGCAGGGAAGACGATCAGAGAACAAAAGGATGGAGCGGGTAGCAAAATGCAGATGATGTCGCACCCCAAGGAGGAGACGCAGATGATGTCGCATCCCAGGAAGGAAATGCAGATGATGTCGCATCCCAGGAAGGAAACGCAGATGATGTCACACCCCAAGGAGGAAATGCAGATGATGTCGCATCCCAGGAAGGAGACGCAGATGATGTCGCACCCCAGGAAGGAAGCGCAGATGATGTCGCACCCCAGGAAGGAAGCGCAGATGATGTCGCACCCCAAGGAGGAAATGCAGATGATGTCGCATCCCAGGAAGGAGACGCAGATGATGTCGCATCCCAGGAAGGAGACGCAGATGATGTCGCATCCCAGGAAGGAAGCGCAGATGATGTCGCACCCCAGGAAGGAGGCGTGTGAGTCCGTTTTGCACCTCTTTCCACTCTTGTCTGTGTTCGAGAGCCTTCAGAGTAAAAGTTCAAAACTAAGTTCTTCCGAACACATCTTGGTCTCTGGGCCCCGGTGACCAGAAGAGCCTTGCTGCTGATGGGCCTGGAGGGTGAGCTGTCCTGCTCCGGGGATGTCCGCTGGGCTGGGCTCAACACCCCCTCCAAAGCTGCAGGTGGAAATCCAAGAAAATTCTTAGAGCTACAGGTCTCATGGGAGCTCCCAGAGGTGGGCTTCGAAGGTGAAAGAGCAAGGACGAGGGTGCTAAGCCGCTGCCCGCGGACCTGTCCTGGCCTCCTGTCTGCTTCATGGGAGACATCAGCCACTCACTGAGCAAAGCTCTAGGTGTCTCTGGAACGCCAAGACTTTATTCTTTCGAATGGAGAAACTTTTCCCTTGTTGGCTGAGTTTGGGAACCTAGGCAAGTCATCCTTAAAGGGAAAGGTTTTAAACCCCAGAAAGCGTTGGGTTTTTTTCCTTTGTTTTTCAGTGAAGAATTGGGTGGGGGTTGGGGCTTTGCCTAGGGTGTACAAGGCCCTGGATTCCATCCCCAGCACTGCAAAAAGAAAGAAGGAAAAAGATTCCAGAAGCCAACTTCTCTCTGTCAGCCTCTCTACGAAGACCTCATTTCACCTTCTTGCCTTGAATCTTTAGGGCACAGAATTTAGACAGCTTTTATGCCTTGAGCCTGCATTTTGTGTGTGTATGTGTTAGAGGAGTATGAATATTTTATCTGAATTTTGCTGATGGCAATCAAGCATGAACACAGCCTGCTATCTGAGGAGCTGTCATGCCTGGAATTTCCACAGCACAACAAGGCCAGCAAATGGCAGCAAGGCTGAGTCCAGCCCAGTGCAAGAACAAACTCTGGAACCATTGGAGCTGACCAAAAGAGAAGCAGAGGTTTGCTGGTGGAACAGCCTGGGTGCATCTCGCTCGTCAAAACACACTGCAGTGCCACGCCCGGTCCTGGGCCAGGCCTGCTTCATCACTTACCTGGGCTCTTGCAGCAGCTGTAATTAAACCTCCTGGCCTCTTGCTCTCTTCCATCATCATTCTCTGCCTTGTCTCCAGGGTGTTGGAAACACAGAGGTGTCACTCCCCTTCTTAAGTTCCTAACACATTGAGGACCATACCTTGTTCTTGGCTGCGTGGTACTCCACATCATGCCCGCATATAGGTGTTCTTCAGTGAAGATCCACTGCATGCATGCAACTCGCACCTCCACTCCCCTGGTTGCCGTGCTCTGTGCCTTTGTACACTCTTAACCTCTACCCAGAAGGTGGCTTTTCTCCCTTTTCCACTGTCTTAGTCCATTTTGTATTGATTTAACATGACATCTGATGCTGTGTGATATGTAAAGAAAAGAGCTCATGGTTTGGGAGGCCCAAGAGGTAGTGCCAGCTTCTATTCAGCTCTAGCTACATCACAACATGGTGGTTGGCATCATGGTGGACACATGTAGAGGGAGAGATTCGTGGAAGAGAGGACGCAGGAGAGACTCAGGGGCCAGGCTCACCCGCCTTTTTTTTTCTTTTTTCTTTTTTTAAGAGAGTGAGCATGTGAGAGAGAGAAAGATCAATTTTATTTATTTTTTCATCTGGTCCTAGTTCTTCCAACACTTAGTCGTGTATGCGGTACTGGGATTTGAACCTGGGTCCTCGCGTGTGCCGGCCAAGCATGCTTCTGCTGAGCCACTGCTCCAACCTTGCTCGCTCTTTTTATAATAAGCTGCTTTGTGGGAACGAACTGGCATCCAGAGGACCCTTAATCCCTCTGAGGTGATGTGTCCAATGACCTCATCACCATCCACTAAGCCCCACCTCTTAAAGATTTCACCTCAATATCAATTTCACTTCCAAACCATAGCATCCAGCCCATGACTTTGCAACCTGCAGCATAAAGCTTCTAGAAAATGGAATCCTTTCTGATGGCCCAGTTAGAACGAGCCCATCCTCATCTCAGTTGGCCCCAGGTGCGTCCACTTACCACCCCATTTTAACCACACGCTTACTTGTCCCCCCCTCCTAAGTGTGGGCTCTTTGAAAGCAAACAGTGTTTTCATCTTTATAGCCCCCCGTGCCTGGCACATTCTGGGCACTTAATATCATCAAATAAATGTTGGGGGCCAAATCATTGCAAATACTAGAAGAGAATGGGCACTCGGCCAGCTGGAATGAAGTGGGACCGCCGTCACTCGTCACGGGGGCAGTGTGCTCAGCTCCCCTGCTTTCCTGCCTGTGGTTCAACGACAGCAAAGTCCAGAAAACCAGAAAAGCGGCAGCTAAGTTTGACCTCGGTTGACCTCTGTCCTTGCATGGGGAAGCAGTCCCCAGTCCCTGCGTCTTCAGATCAGGATGTACGGGAGGCATGCCGGGAATGTTTACTCCACTACCCTAAGGGGGCTCTTGGTTTTAAGAATCTATGAAAGAAACAAGATGATATATAACTTCTTCTAATTTGTGGTGACTTATCCGTTTCCATTTAAAGGAGGAGGTAGAATTGGGTTGTTTGTTTGGTTTGATTTCTTCGTCAATGAGAAGCATGTTAATATAACTAGTCTGGACATCTGTCCCATTTTCAAAAATTACAAGTTTCGATCATTGCTAAATTGTACAGATCCCAATCTGTCTCCTCTGCATACATTTGCATTTATAAAAGCAGAAGCAGGCTAAAAGTCTTTCTAATGCAATCCCCTAAATGCATGAAGTATTAGATTGCTTTTCCCATTGGTTCAAGCATTGCTAAAGGCTTAAAAGGATCATTGATTTGAATTATTTAATGTGTACAGCAGGTTGAGTTTCGTTCTTTTTTTAAAAGAGCCTCTGGGGGTATTGCTTTAGTATTTTTTTTTATCTTAAATCTCATTTTTCTTGGAAAATAAGAAATTAAAGCTGTATTCACATAAGCTTCCAAAGTGCCAAATTTTCATTGTGTTTTTAAACCATCTAGGAAATGTTTGATTCTAATGAAATGTTACTGCTGAAAATTGGGCTGAAATTACGAGGCTAAAAATATAGTTATAATTGCACATTATTCTAATGCTGTAATTTTTTTTCCCTTTTGGGGACTGATACAGATGAAGTGATAGGGAGAGATCCAATCTATAATCAGAAGCCAGCCTGGGTTGTTGCTGCTATTTTTTGACATTTAAGCTGGTTTTCACTTAAATTTGGTAAACAGTCCTAGACTGAATGTTGAGCATTTTTCTGTGTAATTGAAGCTTTGATTCTCTTTATGTTTGGTAGCGCACTCTTGCCCTGCGGAAAGGCAGCTGTGTCGCGTCTGCATGATTTGTGCTGCTACATCCGGGTGAGTGGGTTATTGCAGTTTGTGTTGTGTTCAGGAACCATACCAAAGATGAAGGCCGGCTTGTGCTGTCTGGTGTGGCTTCCCGCAACAAAGCAAAGACCCTTGTTTAGTCCATTTGACAGAAAAACTGCACAAATAAAAAAAATTGGAAGTCCAGTCCACATAAGGAAGTCAGTCTTGCGATGTAAAAAGTTTAGGTAGGGGGGCTGGAGCGGTGGCTCAGCTGTTACGGCGCTTGCCTGACATGTGCAAGGACCTGGGTTCTAATTCCAGCTCCATGTACGCAACAAAGTGTCAGAGCAACAAAAGTCACATGAAGAACTAAATAAAATTGATTCTATCTTAAAAAAAAAAGTTTAGGGGGAATGACAAAAGGCGACTGATGATTTATCATCTAAAACACACTTTTGAGGGTGAAATGGGGTGCCGAAACAACAGAGACGATTATCTACAACAGGTAGAAACTGGGACCATCCGAGGTAAACCAGATGCCACCGCCGCCCTAACTAGAGAGCCTGTCCCTAACAGTGAAGGTCTCATGTACCTAAGATGCAGCCAATTCTGGAAACTCTGGGAAATCGTTGATGTAGCTCTGTGCCAAGGAGCAATATGGTAGGAATTCTAATATTTCAGGCAGTAGAACAGTGTCTTGGATTTGTAGCTGGGAAAAGACAGGTTAGGGCACAGGACCAAGCAGTTGAGACTACACAAAGGGCATAAACATGATCGAATAATAACTCTGAGGTCGCTGAGGGTGAATTTCTGTTATTGGTTAAACATTTTTCTTAATAAATCAAATGAATTTAGCTGTTGTAGGAAGAGTCAGGAATTGGGAGCTGACCAAGGAAAGTTGGGATTTGGGTTGCACATGGCTTTGATTCCAGAATCAGAAATAATTAGCCAAGGATGTTAGCAAATGACATAAATTTTTGATGTTCCATGCCCTGAAATACTGTTAGTGTCCTATTTTCACTTACACTAATTCCTTCTGAATTAACATACCTTAAAAATAGCTGCAGCTTCTCAAATCTGTGAGTAGCATATGCTGCTTGCTTACACTTGGCTTTTTCGTGAAGGTCTCTTTGAGGTCTTTTTGTGTTTTTTTTTTTTTTTTGAAAGAGAAGGGACAGTGGTAGAGAGACAGAATCAATTTTATTTTTCATGTGGCCCTCGTTGCTTGGACACTTCATTGCGTACATGGTGCGTATGTGGTGCTGGGGTTCCAACCAGTGACCTTGCACATGCCAGGCAAGTGCCTTAACTGCCGAGCCACCACTTCAGGCCCTCTTTGCGGTCTTTTAAGAGCTCAGTTCAGTCCAACAGCTACTGTGGGCCTCATGTATGTAAGAGGATGTGTGCATGCAAGCTGCCTCTGAGCTAGAGAGAGGAGGGCCAGGCTGTGCCTCCAGGCCCTTCTCTATAATACAGAGAATAAATAGTCATTCCACACCACATAGGTGGGTGTCATCCAAAGCGTATGTAGTACGTTGAAGCCAGTGGTGGGTGTGAGGATAGCACACGAGTCTATAATTTTTTGCACCAGTTTTAAGAGTTAAAGAAGAGATATGAGAATTGGAGGACAAGGGGCATCTCTTAGGGGTGTGATGGCTCTCTACCCTTCTCTGCAACTTTCCTTTCACTTGAACTGTGACTTGGCTTTCTCCAGCATCCACTCAATGGTAGAGAGCAAAGTGCACTTCTGAGGGGCTGGAGCGCTTGCCTGCCATGCAGGAGGACGTGGGTTTGAACCCAGCACCACGTACCCAACAAAGTGTCAGAGCAATGAAGGCCACATGCAAAACTAGATAAAATGGATTCTCTCTCTCTCTCTCTCTCTCAAAAAAAAACCAAAAAAAACAAAAAAACCACATTTGGCTGGGGCCCTGTAGCACTCCTAGTTGCTTGCTCTTAGCAGCCTTTGCTGTGAAGTTTACTGTCCTGCCCGCCTTGCCTGACTCTCCTACATTGAGTCTGGGCGCCTGGCTCCTTGCAGCACCCCTTTCCCAAAGAATCTGGGGTACGGACACTGTTCATCCACCGCAGCTCCAACCCGAGTCACCAACAGCTCAACTGGCTCCCGTGGTTGGTTTCCTTCTCTCTGCAGCGGTTCGCTGTCCGCACCAGAGGGCTTAGTGAGACCAGGGAGAGGCAGGTTTGGAGGGGCAGAGGAAATGAGGGCTGTAGGTCTGAGAACTGTTCTCATTACTAGATTTCTAAGGGTTGGCCGTTAGGTGACTAAGGCTCCCAGGACAGATGGGGACTGAGATTCACCAGTGTGTGTAAAGCCAGGGAGCAGGGTAAGATTGTTACAGGGAAGGTTCAGAGAAGCTAACTGGGCTTCTGAGTCCTCAGGCATTCAAGGTGAGGCAGGAGGGAAGTCCAGAGAGAAGAATCCTGGGGATCAGGATTTGAAGGGTTTCC